>PPHD01001785.1:8398-25591 GCA_002909625.1 Bambusicola thoracicus
AAAAAAAAAAACAGGCTTTTGTTACATGTGACCTTCAGTAAATCAATCAATAAAATATCATAAATGCACTTCATTCCCAAGGCTTATTGGTGGGAAACAATGGTAAACACCACATATGGTAATTTACAATCTTCATGCTCTCTGAGGATAAATTGCAAAATGTCATCCTATCAAGATCATTTCCTACTGAAGTATTGGTGCATCAAGGCTTGAAATCAAATACCGGTCCTCTGGTCAACACACCATTTTTCTTTCTAGCATATCATTTGGTCAGACTGTAGAAATGTGATCTTAAAAACTGAAAAAACTCTGAGTCATAAATTATTCTACACCTTGCCAGCTGGCAAGGTACTAGAATAGCCAGAGAACTTAACTATTTAATCCAGTTTAACACCAAAATGACAGTGTGCTGAATCCCTGGGACATACAGGGATGCTTAAGTTGAACTGGATGACTCTACAACTAGGTTTTTTTCTATATGCAATGGTATCAAAATGCAGTAGAAATATTAATGAGGTAAATTAAGTGCAGTAAATTAAATGATGCTGATAATATCATAACTTTACATCAGCTATCTTCTGCTCAACATTCACACCAAGTAAAAGGAAGGAGGTGGCAAAAGCTATTCTCCATATCAAGCATGACAGTTTTCGACACACAAAAGATCTTCTCTGATAATGAATTCACACCGGGAAGTTCAGAAATAAAGTATTTTTCAGACATCAGTGGTGTAGAAAATCTTTTGTTCACATTTTAATTTTCCATTTGCTCCAGGTATATTAAAATAAAATAATAATAATAAAAAAATACGACACAACAAAAGAAACAAATAGAACATCCTGTAATATATCCATATGTATGCCAGATAGAAAATAGATTGGGTATACACTAGTAGTAGTAATCTGTCTTCTTTCTTATTCGCTTCTCATGTAGTTTCACAGGAGCTGGAGTGTGCTTGAATTGTCATGTATCTAAATTGTAGGACTCAGTGAGACTGCTCGCATTGACATAACTCTCCTAAAGGTAAAACCCTAGAGAAGCAAAATGACAAGCAGAAATGCCACGTTCCACTGCTGTCTTCTCTAAGCCTTTCCTGAGCTCACATAGGCCAAAAGGAATATATGAATACCAAGATGCTTCAAATGCTTGATTGTAGAGTTTAAGGCAAGCTGCCTCTGATTTCTGGAAATGCAGAGCACCTCAACAGTACCAAATAACGAAAGCTGTCTGAAAATGGAAACTCAAAAAATTAAAAATTAAATCAGAACAAAGGTGCTGAAAACATCTGCTCCAACCGAAAATGCTGGGTATGAACACCGGGCTGCTTCAATATGCCACAGCTCGTTCTGCCACTACACAGACATCAAATGTGAGCTTCGCTGGGCAGACACAAGGTCTACACTTTATAGCAATAAACTGCAAATTTTGTTCTTCCTATTTTACTGTAAATCATGTGTTATTGTTCATTTATTCATTGAACACCTTGTGCTGAGTAATTCTGTGCTTCTACAACTAGACTGTCAGCATCAACACTGGCATAAACCCTGAGAATATATATTGCACCATGACATGCTGCATCTACAGCTAAATTGCAATTATATATATATCCCAATGACCTTTTTTATCTGTTATCCATATCTTGAAACTCATGTTCATTCCCTGTAGCCCTGTGTATGTTGCCACACCTGATGTAATCCATCTGTACTGTTAATATTCCTTCCATGCAAGCATTTCCTGACCTGCGAGGTTACGGGGTTATTAGCACAAAGATATGTTATTGACTGCCATCATACTTTAATTTCAAATGCACTCAAGTGGTTCTCAAATAAGAATTAATTCTGGTTTATTTTTTCATGGTTGGAAGGGACATGACTTCACTTAGATGATTTTTCTCCACCTAGCTGGTCTTCCTATTGCTTCTATCCAGCTTTATTTGACTTACTCGCACCAAGCTTTTCCATGCATGCCTGGCTCTAACATTACCCCCTCTACTACTACCATAGTACCATATTTCTGTATGTTTCTCCTATACTTTGGCTCATCTGCTCTGGAACCCTTGGTGTCCAGTTGCTGCATGTGGTTTCTGGCTCACTCAGTCTCAGCTGCAGTTTTTCCCTATGTATATGACTTTTTGATGGCATCAACTCCATCTCACTTTCTTGTCTCCTTTCCTGCATTAAGCTGCCAGCATAACCTCATTATCTCTTAACTGGTTCTGTTTTCTCTTTATAACTTTTATTTTCTATATTTTTGTCATTCTGGTATTGCACTTTCTCTCTTCTTGAACTTCCATCCCCAAGGGCATTCAAAACTTGCCCAGATAAGACCCTGAGCACCCTGACCAAAGATGACAAAGGGTCAGACCAGAGACCTTCGAAGACCCTTTCTAACCTACTTATTCTCTGTTTCATTATGCTTCCAGGAACAACTAAATGGGAAGCAGAAGACTGAGTTGTCCCGTCTATCTCTGTGCTGGGTTCTCTCTGAAACACACACAGTGGCACCTGACTTTGCTTTGTATTTTCATGACTCACTTACTTTCATAACAAAGTTTCACCTGTGGGTTGTTGTTTTTTTTTTTTTTTTTTTTTTTTCCCCAACCTGCTACTTTTGTTGCATTGTAGATGTCGACATGAAGTCACCCTGCACACGAGTTCCATGTATAGCTCTCAGTCCTTCATATTTGGAGGCATTTCATTTGCTCAGATCTGCTTTTCTCAGCATATGATTCACATATCATCAAAGTCCTGCTTCTAATTAGAGATTCGTTAACATTTTCAAGGCTATTCTCAGACACCACAGTTCCAACAGTGCAGTGTCTACTCTTCCGCTTTTTATTCCATACAAGAGAACACTTAGAGATCCTTACGAACAACCATTCTATTCCACTGAGGGCAAGCATCATGAAAACACATGTAATTCCTCATATTATTTTCTCATCCTATTCCACTCCCCCCAAAAAAGAGGTAGAATATCCATAATTTTGAGCTTGTCTTTTTTGTTGCCTCCATACATTCAGAACTTTCATGGCCAGTGACTCCTGGCAGCAACGCTGACGGGCTTTGCTCATAGATCACCCTTCCTGTGTTGTTCTGGGATTCACCCCACAGACTGCCATTTAGGAGCCTCTGTACCAGTGCATTGCAAGAGGGCTCTGGCAGAGATGCTGCAACAGAAGGTCACCATCTCAAAACTCATCAGTGACTTTTCCTTTGCCTCCTTCAAACTTTTATTTCCTACATCTGATCATTTCTCCAGTTTTAAGACAGACTGCGGTAGATGCATAATTTAAGAGATGTAAAAAGTTCAGATGGCACACTGGGGAACTGAGACTCACAAATATATTTAGCTTCAGAATACTTCGTAAGAAAATCTCTCTAATTTTAGGAAGGGTTCCTATTTTTTTTTTAATTTATTTTTTATTTGGCTATCTTCATTAATTGATTTTTTTAAATTCAAATTTAATTTAAATGATTTCACTGTTAAGTGCAAAAAGAGGGAAACTTCTCACAGTGTGAGGGTGAAATTCAGTAATCACACCTATTATCAGAGAAGGAGTAACAAGGAACTCTCCTCTAAACAAAATTTGTATGTAAACCACATGGATTACCAGCATGGCCCCAGCTGCTTTTTTATTAACACAGGTATCATCTGCAGTGGCAAAAGTCAGAGCACGCCTGAAATCAATGTCATTTGTGATGCTCTAAAGGAAACGAGACGCAGTATCACCAAACCCTACCCACGTCTGAAAAGAGTCTCACTGATTTTTATGGGACTTGAAGTATTTCTTATTGTAGGAGTAATACCTTTATTGCTGGAGGAAGATACATTATTTCATAATTTGTAAGTTAAAAGCATAACTTACTTAAAATCAGCTACAACCTCCTGCTGATTTATCCCACTTCATTTTCATATTGATAATGCAGCGGTGAGCAGATACATTTTGGGGGGGGCATTTTCCTAATATTCCAAAATGATTAAGAAGACAAACTCTGAAATGCAGTTTACTACTTTCACTGTTTAACTATTTTATAGTTAGAGTTCATTTACAAGTAAGAAGTGAGACAATATTATTTTAGAAGACTATATGACAGCAGCAGTGGAACTATCACCACCAAACAGCTTAGTTTATCTTTCATCATCAAGAAAATAAATTAAAAAACACAACAAAACAACAGAAAGGAGCAATGAAAGTAAAGCTTATCCTCATAAGGTAATTTAAGTATTTCTGGAGTAGTCAAAGTGAAATTATCTCTACTGAAATTAAATGATGATGACTGTGATTGCAGTATATTTCTGACTTAAATGAATTACTGAGAATACTTTAGCTTTAAGTAAGAATCTCAAGACAGAAATGTATTTTTTAATAAAGAAAAACCTTGTTTTTACTACCAATTATGATCAAAAAAGAGGAAATATATGCAAAAGTGTGGAAAGGGAGTCTGGCCACATGAGAGGACTGTAGAAACATTGTCAGGGCATGCAGGGATGCCACAAGGAAGGCTAAGACTCACTTGGAATTAAATCTGCTGATGGAGGAGAAGGACAAAAAGAAAAGATTATTTGAGTATGTCTGGAAGTTGGTGGCCCTGCCTGTAGCAGGGAGATAGGAACTTTATGATCCTTGGGGTTCTTTCCAACCCAAGCTGTTCTACGATTCATTAGCAAAAGGGTGACTAGGGAAACACGGGCCAGCTACTGCATGAAGTGGGTGCCTTGGCAATGGAGGGCACTGAGAAGGTGGAGTTACCAACACCCTTCTTTGTTTCAGTCTTTACTACTAAGACTGCCCTTGGGGAGACCTAGAGCCTGGAAATAAGAGGGAGAGTCTAGGGAAAGGAAGACGTCCACTTAGTTGATGAGGATCTCGTCAGAGATCATCTAGGCAAAATCAGTGCATGCAAACCTATGGGCCTTGATGGGATGCACCCAACAGAGCTGGCAAAAGAGGTTGCCGCCCTCTATCATTTTTGAAAGGTAGTGGAGAATGGGAGAGGTGCCTGAGGACTGAAGGAAAGCCAGTGCCCCTGAGGTCTGCATAAAGGAAGTTCCATACGACCACGAGGAAAAACTTATCTGAGAGTTACAGAGCACTGGAACAGGCCACCCAGAGAGATTCTGGAATGTCCTTCTCTGGAGATATTCAAACCCACCCAGGTGCTTTCCAGTGCAACTTGCTGTAGTGAACCTGCATTAGCAGGAAGGGATCTCCAGAGGTCCCTTCCAACCCCTACGATTCTGTGATTCAGTAAAACACAGATAAATAAAGGTTGAAGAAAAAATTAAACATACTTAGGGCTTAAAACTAAATCCCAACATCTGTTTTCATACTGTTTTTCTGCAGTACTATTATACACCTCCTAGTTGGCTAACCTCCTATAAATATGAATACATTTTTTTCAAGTCTCTTCTTTGCTTCTATATATACTTTGTGTTCTTCTCTCTCCCCTCTTTTCCTTCCCCTGACAACTAATCATGTGCTTTTGCCCTGTGGCCCCAGCAATACAGCACTACTGCCGCCCTACTCCATCTACTGGGATTTCTGCAGCGTGTGCTCCAGCATCCTGGATTAAAGTGGAAAACAACGGTCACCGTGGTTCACAGATTGGAGCTTCTTACGTAGCTAGATTTTAACTCTGAATTCCGTAGTTTATTTTAGAAAATGTACAGCACACGGCAAAATTGTAGATATTACCTGGATAACAAAATGAAGATTGCACTTCCGACTACTGATGGGTTTCACAGAACATCCCAACCTCTTTTTCATCTCCCTTGCATCAAACAGAAGCAAACAAAACACAGATCATCAGACTAATCTTACTGCCCAAAGAGCCAGCCCAGCCTAAAGATCTATGACTACATGGGAAAGATAAATTGATGCAAGTCCTTCCTGGGTTTTGCAACTGAACGAACACCAATTTGGTCAATAAAGTATTTAAGCCCTCAGTGCTATGCGGGCTGCTGTAAGATTAATTTTTGAAAGTCTTTCACATTATAACAAAGTCTTTAATTTATTTTCACTCCAGGCATCACAGCCAGCACAAGCAGAAGAAACATTTTCTCTAGTTATTCTTGTAATATTGAGGCTTTTGGAGCCTGGTGGGCCAGCAGAACTCACGTTTCCACCTACTGCTTTTATTTACATCCACTTGCATTGAGCCCTGAAATGCTGACTCGCGGAAAGTCAGCCCTTAGCACACACTAAATAATCAGGAACCTCAACATTAGGTTCAGATTTACTCTTGGCAGCAACAGCTGAGTCAGCATACGGAGAGTTCAGAATTTAAGATGCTCAGGTCTTAGGGCTGGTGGGGTGACCTCATGGGTTTGCAGTGTCTCATGCATGGTAATGTGGCACTAAGACTACATAAAAACCTCAAGTAGAAAATGAAGATGGTGGTGTTGAATTTAGGAAGGCTCATGAAGATTGACCGCAGCCTCATGATTTTAGATTGGAGGCCACTTTCTCCACCTGGTGTCCAACACCAAACTTGTTTCTATTTAAGCTGTGTATACGGCACACATACAAACACCCACTCAAATACAAAATGGCACGGAAATGATGACATCTATATGCATCTGCAGTACATGCAACTGCTTTAAGAATGGGTCAGCCACATCATAACAAAGATAATGTCCATAGCTACCTCTTTTTCAGGAGAGATAAGGTAAGTTCCAGAAACTGTGCAACAGTAGTTATTTGAAAGTGCTACCACTTTTTATCAGACATAGGGAATACATTTTTTATAATGATGCTGAGGCTCTGAATAGGCTGCCCAGAGAAGTTATGGAACCTCCATTCTTGGAGGTGGTCAAAGCCAGGCTTTGGACAACCATGGCACTGAGGGTAGAACTGAATGGACTTTAAGGTCTCTTTTAATGCAAACCATTCTAGGTCTGTTTGGTATTAACTATGTTCCATAGAGGGTATTTGTCAAGAAGTTCCAAGCTTTTAACTTACGTTGGACTCCTCTTATGGGGGAAAGTAGATGCTATCAAAAGGCCATTTGAAACAGAAATTGGTATTCTGAACCTTCCATCCCCTTGGTGCTCTTCTTGAAAGCTTTTGTGCCACTTCTGTGCCACCAAATGTAAAATAATCAGCCTCCACAAGTGTCCAAAGGTATTATTATAATCCCAAAGCAGCCCATCTGCTCTGCACTCACACTAGCCACTCTGTTGACTTGGAGACTGAACAAACTGTATCTGTGATGTGGCTGTATATCTGAGCTGAGTACCAACCCAGTTCTGTGGTGTACCAGCACAGCAGCACTGGCTCCTGGGGATGGATATCACGTATGGCACAAGAGACAGCATCACTGAAGTTGCTCTGGGACACACCCTGTCTGTATGTTCAGTGGGGTTTACTCTCCGATATGTAACAACGTCTGGTTTGCATTTTGATTAAGATAACACAAGCTCCGTCAGAGTAAATTTAGCACAATTTAATAAATGCAAATCAATGCCTATATCAAATTCCCTCCTGTATACTGCATCAGAATTACTTCATTATTTTCAGAGAAGCATTTAAATCAGTCCTATCAAGAAACTTGAGTGTGAGATACAGATGTGGAAACACTACCTTCCACATTTACCGTTTGCACAGCGATCCAAATAATGCACTTGTTAGAACTCATTCCACTAAAGCTGTATAAGTCCTGTAACAGCTACGTAAACAGAAACTTAAGCATGGCAACATGGACTGCCTTCTTGTGTTGTCAACTCATCTAAACAGTTTTAAGCATTTTTGAAAGATCATGTATGTACTGAATGTAGTAGCTAGAAGGCTACATGGTAAGACTAAGGCAAAGATTAGTCCAAACATCATCTTGCTGTGATGTTTATAAATGTAAGCCTAAGAGTAATTCTGGCTTCAGCATCCTGCAACACCCAACCCAATCTGCCACTCTCAAGCACAAATGTAAAAGCCACACTCTCAAGCACAAATTGGCCCATAGATTCTGCTAGTGGTAAGCAGAACTGCTTTGTAAACCCCATCTGCTCAGAGGTCAAGACTTCATTATCAGAACCAGTAAACGAGAGATTAAAATGGATTCTGGCCAATTGAGCACATCTGCCATAGAGGAACATCAACCACCAGTACTTTCAGGGGAAATGGGTTATTAAATGATGTTTCTCCAGAGGTAGAAAAGGTCTGAAAGGCACAGCAGTACTTCAGCTGCCTCTCACTAGAACAAACCTTCCTGATCCAGCATCCCCACAAATATCTTTGTAGATGTTATAACTCACTGAGATGACTGTGCTTTCGTGTCTACCCTGGTAAGAAGCAGATTTATCACTAAATCAACACAAAACTTACTGGAACAACACTTGCTTACTTTAAGATCTGACTCCAAAGAGTTTTTGATAAATTCTTCAATATGACCCATAAGAAAATTTATGAAAGTATCCAGAGTTAGATTGAAAATAAACTAAAAAGTGGAACAACAGCCCTAAACAGCAGAACTTCCAACATGAACACAAGTCATCTGATAAAACAATTATGTATCCACTAAGCTGTTGGCCAAGAACAAGCATTCTGATAAGCATCTGAGGCTGCAAATGGTGCTTGTAGAATTTTATTATTTTCATTTTCTTCAGTAAGACTAAGAACTAAAATGCACTTTTATTAGGGAACAAAACTTGACTATAAGATATGTCTTTCCTTAACTTTTGTCTAACCACAAAAAGAAGCAAAGCAACTTTTTTCTTTCCTGGCATTTGGAAGCATCAGTAAAGACAAGCTTCAGCTTTCCAATAAATGTGAGACTCAAAAGAACCTCCCAAACACTTGCTTAGACTAATACAGAAGAATAACTGAGTTGTTTGGTGAGATGAAGCTTAACATAATTAATTCTGTATCATTTTGAGTGATGACACTTTGTCAGGAGAAAGACCATGCTAACAGCCAACTGCAAGAAATACTCTGTTCCTTGTCAGAAAACATTGCTTTGCTACTTTTTTTCATTAACATAGCTTGGTACAAGAATTCTCACTGAAACACAAACCTGAATTTTTTAGTATTAAAAATAGCCCCAAATTGTTTTTGTTTTTTTTTTTTTTAATAATTCTACATCCTACATCCTCAAGAAGTATCAAAGAAATATCCAGCATAAGAGCGTAGATGCTGAAAGGCTTTTCCTCCTTTTGACAATCCCTCATGATAATCATTTTCAATAGAAAAAAAGAAAGAAATCTTGTACGATGCAGAATTTTCATGTCTTTAAGAAGAGCAATAAAAAATCACTCTCAGCAGTTCCAGGAATATTGTTTCCCCTTTCAATTCAACTCCACTACTGAAAAGCTTTGTGGCACACTGTTGTAATGAATGCTGAATGCCACTAGGTGTCACCTACCACTACATTTCCAGAGGGATGATGAGCGTAGTCTCCTACCGCATCTCGCGTTAATATTTCTACACACTGACTCCTTGTCTTAAGTTCTCAGACGGTCTCTATAAATTTCCATTGTGTACATTACTTATGCTGGAGGTTGGTGGCCCTGTCTGTGGCAGGGGGTTGGAAGGTGATGATCCTTGAGGTCCCTTCCAACCCAAGATATTCTATGATTCTATGATTGTTCGCATATGTTATTATGACCACAGTCACTACTCTTGATTAAGCTAATTCTGTAAGAAAATGTACTCTCCTCAAAGCATGGAAAGCTGTCAGTGTTCTCAGGACAAAAACAAAACAAAACAAAACAAACAACAACAACAAAAACAACAACTAAACATATTTCTGTCTCCACATCCAATCTGACTCCAGAGGAAAACAAAACCTGTTCCATGTCTTATTCTGTGACATTCCTTATGCCTGAGGTGCTATTTCTAGACAAATGCACCATTTCTGAGAAACAGAAATTACTGTCGTTTTATAATAATTCTACCCCTGAGGTAGCGCTGAGGGCTTGCTAAGCGATGTGTATTTCTACACGTACTGACAGCATCATCAAAATGGTGGTGCTGAGAGGCTGATATTCATTGCATAAGTAGCTGGAGCAAGCAACTGCGAAAACAACAGCAGGCCAGAAACACTGAAGCATTTACTTCCAGCATTCTGACTTCCTAAATGTACTTTAAGACAGCGTTTATAACATGTAACAATTCTAACTTTGGTCATTATGAAAGCAAATAAGCTGTTCAGGTGAGATTTGAAAGAGGCAGCAAGTTAAAGCTGCTTTTCAGGTGTACAATGGGGTTCATGTATCAGCCAGTAATGACAGGTATCATTACTGCTGTGGAAGGCACTGATACAGCAACGTGATAAAAATATCAATCCTGTTTGAGATCTTTAAACCCCACACATAAGTACTGAAAGCAAATTGCTGTCAGAGTGCTCAGAAGCACAGGGCTGCCTATGCGAGGAATGGAGCCCTGAGGAAACTGCTGTGTTTACAAGAGCAAATAAAAGCAGAAGGGCATCATGAACAGCCACTATCTCTAGGAGAAGTATCAAGGAGCAGCAAAGACTGATTTAAGCTATAATGCAATTCTGGCCCAAGAATAACTAGATACACTTGTCCCGATAATCAATTAATTTAGTTTAATTTAGAAAAGATGAATAATCCTTAAAAAGCTGGTGTTTTTGAAGTCACTCCTCAATTGGGAATAGTAACTGGCCAATTGTTTTTAGGGGGGATGTTTCTCAGTTTATCAAATCTACAGAACATGATACCTGTTGGAAGAGGTAAAGAAAAAAAAAAAAAAAAAAAAACACCCGCAATGATTTTCTGAAGAAAATGAACTAATATTAACTTCATATACACACTGTTGACATAAGCCATGAAAATAAATGCATACTGCAGATTTAATTTTACTTTTGGCTCATTTATTATGTTCAAACATTTTACCATCTCAAAACATTTCATGTATTTTCTACCTCAATGAAACAACATACTATTATGTAGCAATCATTTATCTGTGATAAGGAACCAGATGGTCCTAGTCAAGAACAATTTCCATTCCTTTTCATTGCATTATTTGTTAGGAACTGAAGTGTGAGCTCTAATACATTTTTATATGGTAAAGACAGTATCTAACACATTTTTAATGTATTTCTTTATACTTCTATATGTCACACTATGCCATAATTTATGTATGTTATACTATGCTAATAATATTGCACTGAAATATTAGTATGTATTATTATATAGGTCTAATACTAGACCTACAAGCTACAGTTTTTGAAATATGGATTCAGAATAGTAGAAAATTCAGTTAACTTCTTTTCCACAGAGTTTGTTCTGTTCTTCATGGTTCAGGCTACAGACTGGACACTGAATTTGTAGGACATTTAAGTCAATATATCTGTTTCGCAATTAACTTGCACACTGACTCAGTGCTTGGTACACATTGTAGGATTAAACGATGGGCAAAAAATCCTAAGGTTGAGATTTGAGCATCAGCAAATAAAAACATTAACAATAAAGATGAATAAATAAGAGTAACCCATGAGGTGTCTCAAAGCACCTGGTTCCCAGCAGGTAACACCAATGCAGGCAGGACAAGGCAGAACCCCGGTTCCTACTACTGTTATAAAAGCACAAATGCTGACATGCTCTTGGATCAGAATGGTTTATTGCCCCTGAGTAATCTCCAGCCATACCTCTTCTGTGCCATTTTTTTCCAAAGTTTTCTACTGCAAGGTGACTTGGAGGAGTCGTATTTGGTAAAATAACAGAATAAAAATAAACAAATAAATAATAAAAAGCTGTCCCTGAATAGATTTATTATTATTATTATTGTAAACAGACAGTGTTTAGTTCAATAGAGAACATTTCCTTTACTGTTAGCGTAGACGGTGTATCTCTATTTCTACCGTTTCTCTTTACCTTCAAGTAGCGCCAATTTTTTTAATTTCAGTCTCTGTATAAAGAATGCCCATAAAATATTGGTTTATTGAACAAATAACACAGTGTTACACCATATATTTGAACTTCAAGTTTCGTATGCTAAGCTCGCAAATGAGTTTTCAAATGGTTTCTCTCAATAGTCCCTTAGTGAAAAGCTTTATATAGCCCATAGAATTTGAAGTATCTGAATCAGCTTAAATTCCCAGCACTATGGAAAGTTCTTCCCCTCACCTTCCATGTACAGTCATTTGTATTATTTCCATACAAGCATTGCTTTGCAAAAGATGCAGCAACTGGGCTGCTGAAAGCACTTACCATTGAACAAAACCAGCAGTTTCCTTTGATTTTGGTAGGACTAGCTACATCAGACCAAGAAGTCACATTTTGTTTCCCAAAGTAACCCTGTACAAACCCCTCAGGATGGAGAACCTGCATCCTAAGTAACAGCTGGTCTTGTACCGTTCCCCTTTTTCTCACTCTATCAGCTCACTATTAGCATTAACCAGAAGTACAGACTAAATATCTTGACCCCTCCCAGGCAGAACCATGAAGCACAGAGCTTCCCCCTGACTTTGGAAGACAGTTGGAAGCTTGAGGTGTGAAGACCACAGCCGGTCTCAAAAGAGGCTGCAAGAGCACACAAGAAGCTGCAATGAATTCAAGCAAACTGGTGAAATTCAAATTACGAGATAAATCTAATGCTCCCAGATGAAAGCATAAGGAAAGATTGATTACGTTAGCAGCCTTGCCCCACAAGTACACAGGGACTCACGCTGTATCTAAGATGGAGGCCATGCATTTTTGGAACATATTGTTTATCCCAATATATTTACACACACCTAGCACAAAGTACTATGAATTACTTGTAAAATGGAGGAGGAAAAATGGAGGAGGAAGTGATTTGAACAATGGTTTTAATGAAGAAATGTTTCCATAATCTATCAAACAGGTCCTGTGATATTTTAACAAGCAACACTGAGTTCACAAACTGGAATAAGAGAGAGAGCTTAACAAGAAGAGAATATTGTATCACTGTGAGACATTAACCTTGCATGGTGAAGACGTGCTTGTGGTTGGATTTCCAGACACACTGTACACTTCCTACCAATGTAATTATCAAGCTGTAAGAATTATTTATGCCTCCTTCCTCTTCAAACCCAAATCCTTCGTTGGTAACAGTGAGAGTCGAGCAGACAGCTAGATCAACAGACTAACAACAAGAGGCAAAGAAATTATTGTTGTTTTTGTAATTAAGAATGTGCATCTTTACAAGGTTAAAACACAGGTATGTAATTACAGTGAGAGTCTAACTGAGTTTCTGATTACTCATTAACACTTTTCATATTCAATTGCATGGCTAAAATTGCACAACGTCTGTCTTGTGCTGAACAGACCACTCTGTCAGCACTTAACTATCCTCCTCAAACCCTGCCAGCTCCAGCCATCTCATAGTTCAAGCAGTCACTATTTACGGGGCTTAACTTTGCCCATTAGAGCTAGATTAGACAGTGGCAAATAAAGCCCACAGCGGTTACAAGTTACACACTGAGATCCCAGACCACCAAGCTCTTGCTCACACAATAAAGACTGTTTTATTTCAGTAAATAAACAAGTGAAACATTTGCAAAGTTTCCAAATGATTTTACTTTCTTGCAAGAGAAAGACTGTAATTGGGTGGGCTGTGCAAGCTCATTCTTCCTTCTGCTAGTTAAGCCACAGATATTCATCTCCCCACAAATAGCTCAAATTGCTCTGTCTGTGCTGCATGTTCTGTTGTCTCATTTTAACTGACCTATCAGACCATAAAGAGTGGAATAAGCCCTTCACATCCCTTAATTGGCATCATTAGGAGTCCTTTCTTCTTTAGTACAAAAAGGACTAACATCTCCTAGAGAACCAAAAACTTACATGTGACCTCTCAGATTTTAAGTCAGAGGCTCCTAATTCTTCATTAGGAGATACAAAGTAGTCAAGACTCGGTTTTGAGTATACAGACATCTCAAACAAAGCAATAAATAAGTTTCTATTGTGGTTTCCCTTTTCCTGCATTATGCTCTCTGGTCTGTCTGCCAGGGAGCAACAGCATCCTTTCCACATAATTCCAGAGGCTTGTTTATGTTCCCTGAATTAAATGCATTATTTTCAATATAACTGCTGCCAGAAAGCACGTATTAGCTGAGAGCTTTGAAACTCCAATTAAAAAAAAAAAAAAAAAAAAAAAAAAAAAAAAAAAAAAAAAAAAAGACCTGTATGCAGGTCCAAAAACACATAAAGCAGCATTAAACCATTGTGTCATTAAACAGCTTCACAGAGCACTGAACAACTGAAGACATCATGTTCCATTTCTACCTTCACAAAAGGTTTTCTTCCTTTCCCTTTCTCAGAGAGATACTTGGACTGCAAAACACAATGCTCCTGCTAACTGATGGTCTACCCTGAGGGCACTGGTAAGGCTGTGGTGCAGTCCCTTGAGGGCTTCATCACTATCTGTGACCAGGTATTTAACAAGCTATATTGCATGAATATCCATTGATAAGGTCAGGCCTGTTAACTAGACATGTTTAAAGCCATTACCTCTCGTGCTATCCTTGTTACCTGTTTCAAGATGCTAATCCCCTCCTCACTACAACCTCATTTCAGGCCATTTTACAGAGCCATAAGGTCTCTCCTGAGCCTTCTCTTCTCCAGACTGAATAATCCCAATTCCACAGATACTCCCCAAATATTTTGGCCTAGATTTACATTACCAGCTTAAGCATTTACAATAGGGAACAAAAGAATAGTTAGAAAATCCCATAATGTATTCAAGTACCTGATTAAATTATAGCATATAACAATTTTGTTGGACTTTCAAGGGTTGATATCTGTTAATCAGGCAGTTTATGGAACTCTTTCTTGGAAATGTATCGTAGCTTGATAGCAATTCAGTAATTCTCATTCTACAGGTGATGGAACTTGCACTCTAACACCTTTCAGGATTGTATCAGAAGCCTATTTCCTGACTATCTCACTAATTAGTTCCATTTTAAAAAGAGCAGCAACATCATTTTTTACAACATTTGCAAAAGAAAAGCTTCCTCTTGTCTACAAATGATGCAAATAATAAAAGCAATCCAGGGCTTAGTCTGCCCTCTGCTCAGAACTCTTTCAGTCACTGTTGATAGCAAACACTCAGTTAACAGCAAAATTTCACTCCTGGCTAATAGGTAAAAACACATTATACAATCAGTGTAAGAAGCAAGCCACAGTACTGCTGAACCTCTTTTCATCCAGGGATCTATTTTAGTAGCTCTCCAAAAAATACATTGTCAGGTCACCCTTGCTAAGGGTGTTTTTTTCTTGTTGTTGTTGTTTTTGTTTCTGTGTGTGTTTCTCCTGCTTCTTCATTCCAATAATCATTTGATGGACCATTCACATAGTGCAGTCCTATATATAAAGATTTCCATTCTGTCGGGTCTTGTTGACTTTCTTCCCACTTCACTGCTCAGCAAACAGGAATCGATGCGGAACTGTGTCACCAGGCCAGCTGGCTCTCTTCAGCAACCAGCTCCTATATTCAGAATATAGCGGGTCATCTAGCTCATGCGTTTTCTCTACAGAAAAAATAGAAATGGAGAAGATCTCGAAAGTACCAGGTTCATATGGTTCACTCTTTGTTTTTCTAATAGGCACCTTCCGTAGATCCATTATCCCTCAACAGAGAGAACAAGAATATCTCAAAAGAGCAGTCCTGAAGGTGTGCGTTCTTTCCATTGATCAGGATGAGAGGCATAATATGTAACATCCCTAGCTATAATAATTACTCTACATTTTCAGCATGTCTCTTGTATAGGATACTGCAGTTACAGAGTGATTGCTATCAAAAGTTTAAGCCCTGCTCCTCAACATCAATGCAACATGATATTAAAAATACCAATTCTGAGCCAAATGTACCTCCAAGAAGAGACAGAATAATAATCTTGTAATGTTGTTTTTTTGTTTCTTTTGTTGCTGTTGTTTGTTTTTCTCCATTTTCTCTTAATGAGACTATGTTAGTAATCTCTGGAGGGAGGAAGGTTAACATTAACAGAGTTTATATATCCACATATAGACCAAAAGACAACTCCATTGAATAGCTACAAGTAGAACTGAAACCAGTTCCTTTTCCTGAGACATTTTACAATCTTCAAATGGAATATTTTAGATATTTATTGTGACAAATTGACAAAAAAAAACAGAAACCTGCATATGGATTGACTTGCCTCTAAACACTGGTCCTGCAAACTTCAGATTAAATGCAAATAACATCTCTGTATTCTGGTCCAGTTTCACCTTCAGTTTTACCACTGTCTACAGGAAGGAAAGATTCTGATGGTCTGTGATGAGTAACAGACATCCATTTACCACATTCATTACTTAGATGTTGCAGCTAAACAAACTCAGAATACAAATAAACTCTTAACTAAGTGCAATAAACCCAAGAGAAAACTGCTCAAACTTAGTGAAATCTTAAGATCAAAGCTACAAGGGAAAAGTTAACAACTGATTTCAACTATGTAAATTGCACAGCTAACCTAAACAAGAGCAAAGGCACTAGAGATAGACAAGAACCTCAGTTGGCAACCCAATTTGCTGTGTATTAAGTAACTGAAACCTGTGGGCTTGAAAGGTGCTTTTTTTTTTTTTAATTTCTCCCCCCATATTTACTTAAGAAATCTGAAAATGTATGACTGTTTTTTAGAGAGATGAAATTAGGTTGGAGACATTATTTATCACCTTTCAAAGAAGTGGTGGTTTAATCATAAAGCCTAATTCAGGTGGAATTTTATGTCACATGTTATGCCAAAGGTCAGATTACACATAATCAAAATGGCTCTTTTGACTTCAAAAATCTATAATGGTTATAGATTAGGAACAGCTCCCTCGAAGGCAATGCAGTTACATGGATGGGGAACCGATGTTAGATGAAAGTCATTCGTGACAACTCTGTTATATTTCTTTTTAATAATGGACGTCCATAAAGAACAGCTCAGTTCATTTTTAAATGACTGAACTTTTTGAAGCGATCTGCTAATGGCTCCAATGACATTGACAAAAGCTGAACAACATTTATCAGGTACATAAAGCTGAGAACATGGTCCTGTATATTGCATCAAAAAAAACTTATCCTAAGCTGACCCATACTTGCTGACATCTTTAAAAATGCCTTTAACCTAATAAATATTAATACCGTCTTAAAAGACAGATGATATAAATTCTTCCATTTACCAAGAAATCAATATATTTTATCTGCATGGGATATTGTTGTTTTCTTTTCTTTTTTCTTTTTTCTTTTTTTTTTTTTTTTTTTTTTTTTTTTTT
>PPHD01001786.1:4575-16407 GCA_002909625.1 Bambusicola thoracicus
CAGCATCAGTGTCTGATGCATTGCATTCATAGGCATAAACAACATGAGAAGATTTTTATGGTTGGGTTGAAATGGAACAAATGACTTAAATGTTCCCTCACCTTTGATTTTCAGTCCACAGAAACAGAATAAAATTCATTGTTAGTATGGTCAAATGGATCCAAGCCTCAGTTTTATTTTCTTAAATACAGAGAGATTCAATAATCCAAATTATAAGGAAGAAAAGTGGGCTGGTTCTGAAAATGAACGAAGACAGATAGGGTGTTGTTAGAGGATCTAGAAGTAGCACATAGGAAGCTGAAAGGTCAGAAGGTGATGACACTGTACATCAGACTCTTGCAGCTTCTCATCTGGATTCAGGTGGGCAGTTCTGTTTCTTTCACAACGCACTGAGACATTTTCAGATGACTTGGTTGGATTTTTAACTCTTGAAATCATCAGGCCTCAATCTGAATAAATCACCATTAATCCTCAGCCATGAAAAAATGACTTTTGTGGCCTTTCCTACTGCATGATACGTTGGCCTCCATATTCCTACTGTGACTGCTATTTTAATCAACTGTTCTTTTTACTGTCCCAGTCTAGTCTCAAGATCATAAATTACTCAGTCTCATATGATGATGAAATATTAAGGACTCGAGATTCTGCAGTATGTAAATGCTCACATACACAGTAAATAGGAACTAACGAACATGCATTCCATTTTACCACACAGATAGACCCTGCATTGTTTCATGATTGTCTTATGGTCTTGGCTAGTTACATAACTTTTGTCTGCAAAAGTCTGGGCAAGAAATAGGTAATATGACTTTTATTTTTTCAATTTTCAATATATTCACTAAGAAATGAGACAGATTTCTGTTCCTCTCCTCTTTCCTGGAAAAAGGATAGATCCTGATAGATGGCTTAACAATCTACTTCAGAACTGGAGTATTTATTCCACATTTGCCAAGAAAGCAAACACAAAACCACCACCATAACTACTCGTGAAAAAAGAATTGGAGTTTTTTTTATCCAGACATCCTCCTTCCCCAGGCTGACTTACTGCAAACCTTGGCCAGTTTTACCTGTGGACTCAACAAGCTGTGTTCAGAATAGATTAGCTCCATCATATTCCATCTCCAGCAGAATTTCTAGGAATTTCTTGAGAGTCAGCTGGCAATTTCTGATATAAAAGTCCTTTAAATGTAGAACTTCTGGCATCTGTAATTAAGGTTGTAAATCAAAAACTTCATCCAAATATATTAGTGAAGCATTCTCTAGCTTTAGAAAGATCTATGCTAGTTAGATACAGCCCTCTCCACAAATGCTCATGGATTAATTAAGAAGAAATATTATGTTATGTAAAATTAGCGTAACATAGCATTCAGGCCTTGATGTCCCCTCTCAGTGAATTAGGCAATTGAGAATATGAAAGTGGGAAGAGTGCCCAGCTTGGAGGGCTTCTTCTAGGAGCTCTGTAGACATCTCACTCAATTGCTGTTGTCGGGAGGTTTGACGTCCATGGTGACTCACTTGCAAGGTCAGGTTTGTCCTCTGACTCTGTGACAAGTTCTGTTACCAATTGTCGTACACTGGAGAGAAATGCTGTGCTGAGTTTTAATTGTAAATCTATTTCAGTTCATAATAATGTCAAAATACTGCCAAATTTTCTGATAATGAGTCTAGAGAAAGCATTAGACTTAACCACACAAATCAAACTGAGTTTGCCAAGGTGACCTTCAGAAACTTATTAACCGTGCCAGTAGTAACATGTGATGACCTCAACCCACAAGTCATTCTGAGACAACTTTACTTACAGAAAAACCTTTTGACAAGGTGGCTGGGGGTATTCTTGTATGCAGACAGTTTAGATTTGTCCCTATATTTGGTTCTTTGCTCCAGCTGTCCTGTTCTTACCCTGTCTTGTACCTTGACTTGGAGCATGGCCTGAGTAACCTCTAAGTTTATGCAGTGGTGCCAAAAATATCGTACATGACTTTCTGGTTTTACTTCCATGCAGAATGATCCATGTATCCCTGATATTCAAATGTCAAGTAATGGGGCTGTTTCCCTTGAAAATTGTTATAGGCAAACATGCAATTAAGGACCTAGCACAATAATACCAAGAAATCCCAATAAACTGATGAATGTGAATTTAAATCTTGTGCTCTTTCTAATAATTTCCCATATAAATAGGTTAACATCCTCTCTTCCTGTGTCTACGGGGAGAGGTTAAAATACTAACAGGAAATATGGATTTTCCCGTCAGTCAGGGAGAGCTCTTCCTAATGCTCATACAGTGCCATGACTTCACATAGCAGAGGTGGAGCACTTTCAGGTAATACCCTGCACATTCTTATGGTATTTTTTGGCTTCAGAGACTTGCCAGAGACCCAAAATTTCAGGATACTTTAAAAATGTTCCAGTGTCCTCCTCAGTCCATACAAAGCCCATGATTTGGTCAGGAGGAAATATTTCATGAGATTAGATTTCTTTGCTAAAGGCTTGTCAGGAGCTTCATCAAAGCACTTCAGAAAATGTCTAGTTAAAATAGTGTATAAAGTGTGTAACAGCAGTAGAGGGTCTGTGACCCTTGGATGTTTCTCAGGAATATGTCCTTCATCCAAAAAGATATGTAGAGTATTCTGGTTCCTTCGAAGGAATGGGATGCAAGTGCCTTGGGACCATCTCCTGGCCAAACAGCTGTGTCTTCGTGTCAGGCTTGACCTCAGCATCTGAAGTGCTGAAAGTGGCATTGTGGCGAGGATCACTGCACAGATGTTCTTAGCAAAATGGAAAAGTAGACTTGCATCCAGACCAGAGCAGTGTGCTCCAGGCCACTTCAAAGCTAAAAATAGCTTATTTTTGAAGAGATGAAAAACACAGACATTTGAAACTCACTTGCAAACACCAATTTTGAATTAGCTGAAAGAATACTACCCAGCTCCCTCCAGTTTCCTGCCTTCATCCTGACTTTCTGTTCTCACGTATTTTCCCCTTATTTTCTTACTGTCCTGTTTCACTCCCCATAGCCATCAACTGCTGCCAAGGAAGGGTCCCAGGTGTCAGCACTGGAAAAAGCATCTCACCTGGTTCAAGCTTCTTGCTTCCTCATGGACCACACTGAAAATCACTCAACTCCTGACAAGTCTGCAATAAATAGCACGGTGGTATTCCAGCAGTGTGTTACATAGCATCCTGCAGTTTTCCTTCTCTGTTTCTATATGAAGCTCAATAAAAATATTAATCCAGTACACACACAAAGAAGAATGCATTTACTTTCAGTGGCTGCATTTACCATCAAAGTTGATAGTGCTTCCTGAAATGGGTTTCTGATCCCCCTGAAAGACTGCGGGTTTTTCTCTCTCTTTTTTTTCCGTAAAGGTTAATTTCAGGGAAACTGAACAACATATATGAAACTCTGAAATACCAACTTGAAGATAAATTGCGGTACCAAGAGTGTAACTCATGTGAACTGCCTCCAGTTCCCTCAATTCCCGTGAATTCCCAGTTTCCACTAGCGGGTGGCAGGCAGGTCACAGTGTGGTTATTTTCTGCTAATCTTGTGCCAACATGTGGTTTTGGTCACGGCAGACGGGTAGGAGGAGAGCGATCTGGAGGGAGTGGAAATACTAATACTGCCTTCACACCAGGGAGGTAAACCATTGGTTTTCACAGCGCAGCGCTCATTCAGTTTAGTCAGATCATAATGAATCCTCTGTGTGTGACAGACCTGCTGCCCGAAATACCAAGAATGGGACAGCCTGCACATTTCTGGCCAGCCTGTGATTCATTCAACATCCTTTCTCTGCTCTGCATATGATGATCTCTCGAGTGTGTACTTGAAGGCAGAGCTACAGCTGATTCTGTTTCCAAAACGTGAGGTACAAGCAGCGTGTTGTGCACCATAAGAAGTGCTTAAGTGTCCAAACTTGCCAACATAGATTGCTAAGGCAATTGCTGCTTTGTAGCAGAGACCCACACACTGCTGGAAGGGACTGACTGCTTCTGCTGGCTATTAGCAACAGCCCAAGGAGGCTTCCCTCTCACTTCACTCCCCGGAACTTTGCAACACTGAGAGTGGAGCTGGCAGCTCCCCAGCAGTCCTGTGGCTCGTTTTAATTTGCATTAACTTTTCGGTCGACTGGGTCCAACTGAAGTATTTTCTTGTCTGTATACATACTCCTGTCCAGGGCTTGGGCTTGTGCAAAAGCAGCAGGTTTGGGAATGTCGCTCGGAAGGTTTGGGCTGTGGAGCTGTCCTGGGCTGAGCGTGCTCCACCAGGGAGCCCTCTGTGAACATAGGCAGGTCCTCCACACCTGCACAGATACCCCATCACTGTTCCCAAGAGTAATTAGTGTTCTCTTAATTAGCAGTTCGTACTTCAGTACAGCGCACACTACGACCTGCCTCCTGCTCTGCACCCAGGTGCCAAGGCTCTCCTGATGGATGCTATGTGCTTACAAAACCTAAAACTGAAAAATTGGGTGATATCAGATTTACATTTGCACATGCAACCCGAAATCTGCCCACTCACATATCTGTGTGCTGAGTGACATAGGGCTGCTAGTGAAATGTGTGATCTAAACTCTTTTACAAAACTAGGACAGAATTTGCAGGAAAAGAAAACTAAGGCCTCTTGTAGCCTTCAAGTGCTGGAATTTGCAATTACTGTCTTATTAACATAGCTTCCTATAGGTAAGACTATGCTTTACAAAGAAGAAAGGTATAAAAAGAAGCTTTGCTAGAGTTGCAGCATGTTTTTTTGATACAAGCTTCTCGTTGTTTCATTACTTTAATTGCCAGAGGAAGACAGTTTGCTCTATGGTAGGGCGGGACTCTGTCTCCATGTTCTTGATGTGCTACTGTAGGAGCCTATGCTGGTATGGTATATCCTATGAAACCATGACAGAGTTCAGCAATGAAAAGCATGCATGCATGCCGGGTATGACTCAAAGACATCAGAGTGGAAGGAGAAAAGTAACTTTATACTGAGGGTAAAAGGATAGAAGGGGAAGTACTTCTTCCATCTGAAGTGAGTATGTGGAAACCTCACCAAAATCCAGCACTGAACACATGTGGCCTTTTGGAAAATGTCTCTGTGCAAATGCGTCCCCAGCATCCAGAGTGATAAAAATCATGTACTGAGCTGAGTCGAATGGTGTAGCTGAAGTGGAGCTGTAAATACAGTGGTAGGCGGTTTCCTGCCAAAACTCCCCAGCATGTCCAAGAACCCTACTGTGACTCAGCCATTGCAGTCACTGGGAACTCAGCACAGACACCCTATCTAGTTGGGTATTTCTACTTCTCTTTTTGCACCATACCAAGAGGGGCTCTATTCATCCATGGAGGAAAAAGACTGACAATATGGCCCGATATTTCTGTTGTCTTAAAGTAATGATCTTATTGTAGAAAAGCAAGCCTGAGGGAACTTCTGAATACGCTGAATGGATGGGAGATGATGAAGTATTTGGTTATAACGCATTCTCTAATGTACGTACTGTTCCTTCAAAGAGTTAGCATCTTCAGAAAGATGATCCAAGCTGGAAGAAGCCATGCCCTTGCCAAAATAACAGCAAGAGCAATGCTGAGTAGTTTCTAGGTCAGCTGCTTCTAGGGTCTCACCAGCCCAAGAATATTTGAAGCTGTCAGATGTCATCCCCTTACTCCTCTGCATTCATAGCTTTGATACTTCCTCTGTCATTTAAGATAACACTTCCTTTAGTCTGTTTTGAACCTGTGCAGATGGTTGCCTCTGTATGCAAAAAGTTCTGTACCCACAAAGCTTTACACTTAGCACTGGCAGTTAATAGAGCAGATCAGGGAGATCTGCAGTTCCCATCAGCTAAGCTAGAATGGGCTGTTCTGTTTTTTTCCTTTCCTTATCCCATGCAGTATTTGTTCTGTCACTTCTTTCTTTCCTCTCTCATGTCTAGCCTGTCTCATCTCCTCCAGCTCACATTCCTAATTCTCTCTTCTTTTTTTTCATACTTCCTGTGTTAGTCTCAGCCAATTCTGTATTGGCTTCTTCCACATTCTGCTGGGACTCTCTCCCCATCTGACCTTTCTCTGCATGAACAAATCCCAGTGTCCCAGGTTACAAAATTCACTCCGCTCTGCTTTTCTCTGCCTTCCAGCCTGCTGCTTATTAATTGTTTCCTAAATCTTCTGCTTGATACCCTTTTACTGCTTAACACTTCTTTTACTTTCAAGATGCTCTCTGTCTTTTACTTTCTTTCTCTGTCCCCAGTAACGTATACTTCAGGCAGTTTTGGTTTTTGTTCTGAGAACTGTCTACCTTCTCCAGCTTTCTGTTCAGTATCTGAAGCATATCTGTGGTTCCGTTAGTGAACTTCCTTTCTGGGAAGTGCAGGCTCCTTGTACTTTGACTCAGGTCATTAACATCTAAGTGGATTCATTTTTTTCTTGCAAATTCCCAAAACGACCCACTTTTATCCTCTTTTCTTCAGTCCCCACCAATAGGGCACCCAACAGTGCTATGCGGTTCATTCTGTTTGATGAAAGCCACCACGGAGTTGCTGCTCCTCAGACAAGAAATCTTTTGCTGCACTCACAGCTGCAACCTGTGGAGGGTTTGGTATGTTTTGAAATGCTCCAAACTGAAAAGCAAGAGTCAGAGTTTTCACCTAGAGCCCCTGAGGAGGGAATACCCAAGGAGCTGGCACCAGGACGGAGCAGAGGGCAGAGATGAGGGATGCAGCGGGTGCGTGGCACTGAGAAGGGAGCCAGACAAAAGGCGAGGGCAGCACTGGGAGTGCGTGACTCTTGGTTGGGGGCCTGAGGACAAACACTGCCAGAGCCCTTGTAGTTCAGCACTTTCTTCTGTCAGAAATACAGCAATGCAGACTGTGAGCACAGTACCTCCACTTCCATGCAGAGATTCTGATTTCTACATTTTATTTCACCAAGTGACTCGAATTCTACTTCTCTTCCCCCACACGCTCCTATACTAAGTGTATTAGTACTTAAGGAAAATTTCTGGGCCACGTGGGTAGCAGCCCCAATACCCCACAAACACAGAGCGGCTGCCGAGATCCTGCTTTCTGAGAAGAGCTTACCAGAATGACCGGAGTTGGGTGAGTAGGCAGAGCCTGGGCTGCTGCACAGCGCTGCACCCACCTGCGTCCCTGCAAGACGCAATGACTGCTGCTGTGCTTGGGACGGCCCATACTCATGTTAGCGAGGGAGAGCACTGCACCCCTGTCAGCCGCGGTGAGTCACTTGCACCTTCTGCTACCTCTGGGATGAATTTCACTTCAGGTTACTTTAGGGCAACATCACTGTCAATATTTCCTTTACTAGAATCTGGAGCCACAGAGATGAAAATAACTACCTCTGCCAGAGTCCTTAAAACTGGTGGCTAGTTCCCACTAGAGATACAAGAATCAGATTTTGAGCAGCACTCAGCAGTGCCATTCAAGTGCTCACTTTCTTTATAAGAAATAATGAAGTTAGTAAAATTTCTGAGTATTCAAGCATGCACCTGCCTGCACTTTTCTTCTGAGTGAATGAAAATGGAGCAAAGAAGCAGGTTTGGGGGCAATTAACCATGAAAAAATAGGAATTTCACCAGGAATAGGAGTAGGCAGCCTATTTTTAATGAGTGGCATTCTTTTGTCTTAATACCGTGTGCAACTTGACATTAAGCTTTAACTTGGAATGGGCTTCTTTACACCATGACCACAAACTGCATGCACTTTTTTTGGAATCACTTGCCAGACTAAAATTCCATGTGGCCTAAAATAATTCAGTAACAGTGCTGCAGTGTCCTGAACCCACTGGATGACATGTCATGCTTTCAGACCCACAGCTCTGTGATGGCTTGGAAAACTTTCCATCTTGAGCTTCCCTCAACGTCGTCCTCTGTTTTTCTCTTGTACATATATTGAAGTAGTTTGCAGGGACCGATTTAATAGGAACTTGGACTCAGATTTTCAAAGGAATTAGGAGAAAAACCTTTTTCTGTTGTGCACTGTGCCTGTCAGCTATAACTGAGAGGGCTTTCTGGTGAAATAGGTAAGCCACAATGAAAAGAAAGGGAAACAAAGTTAACCAGAAAGACACTCAATTTGTGTTCCGTCTGTTTATATTTGTGTCTCTTGTTCACAGGAACTTCTGCTTTTATCTTTAATACTATGCAAGTTCCTATAAAAGTCAGTTTAGTTATAATATCACTCAGTTTCCAAAGAAATCGCTTGGATTTGTATTCAAAAAAACTTGCTGCCAAGCCCCCTCTGCTGGATGGAACCATCATGTTTCCATCCCTGCATGCTGAAGACATCCAGTAAAAGCATTATAGTTCATTATTGACAAAATAGCTGAATTCAGAAGATCATTACTGTCTTTCTAGTACCTATCATTATCTCATGGGTTGAGATTCAAGTACGAGTTGGGGTGGTCACTGCAAATATGTTCAAGTCCCTACAGCTGAATGAGTATTCAGTCTGTCTGCCATCTCGCTATTTTATCATCTAAATTCTCTGCAACAGTGCCCACTTTCTTCACTCCCACTATTTCTCTTATGTATTATTTACATCTTTTGCCAGTGATCTCATTGCATGCAGTCAGTGTGTACTTGCATAGTACGCCAATACAGGAAATAAAAGAATATGAATCCCAGAAGTAGATATGCTTTTTCAGGGCAATTCAAACTTTGAAAACAAAGGAAGTTCACCAGGTGAAAAACAATACCAGCTGCTGTTTAAACCATGCTTTTCATTTGTGTATGACAAAGCCTTTTGCAGGGGCCATCTCTTTAATTACTGATTGGGAAACAGGTCCAGCGAGGGAAGACAATCTAGTCACTCGAGTACTATGTTAGAACTAAAAAGACGTGGATTTAAGCCCTGTTCTAAAACAGACTGGCTGGTGACCTTATTTTAATTAATTAGGCTAGAAGCCAGGAAAGAGGTGTATGCACAACACTGAGCATAGAATTGTGAAGCTCCTGAGATGAGGCACTGGACCAGTATCGTGGTCCTCTGCAGTGCAAATGGAGAGCTGAGTTCCTCTGAAAGCAGATCCAAAGCAGCCAGCGTGCCATGCAAACAGCCAGTAAGGAATTACTGCCTACAGGGGTAGGCCTGAAACTTTTCTCCCTCTTGAGCTCACACCCATTAATCAAAGGTTTAGAGAGTTCTGTTTTTCAAAATCAGGTCTTCGAAGAATGGTAGTCTTTAAAGAATTAAGCTGAGAGAATGTTGCTGGGGCAAGTGATCGGTGTATGGAAAACTGAGATATCTGCCCTGCCTAGCATGATGACAGTCAAACTTTGAGTCCTCCCCTTTCTGGAAGATGTCCTAACTGCTAAGCAGAGCTCTCTTCTCAATGGAAAGGGAAGGAGGAATATTTGTTAGCCAAGGGAGACTCAGAGCCTAACAACTTGAGCACTCACCTATGAGTGGGAAATACTGTATTTCTGGTGTCTCCTCGGAGTGCTGTTACATATCGTTCTTTAAGCCATTATTAGATAAGTGGTATTTGAAGTTGAGCCAGGACTCAGTGCCTCACCTCTCTCAAATCAATGCCTAAACCTGCAGGCTTAAAGGAAAGTCCCATTCTTTCAGTCTGTAGCTCAGTGGCTCATGAATGCCTTTTTGTGCACTAAAGTGAGTTCATGAGACCATACAGTGCTTACCTCTATAGGCCTGTGGCGAGGTCATCCCTTCAAAATGAGCTTGACAAGAACGTGCTTGAGTCTGTCAGTGCCAAGAAGTGATCTAAGCCTGAATTCTCAAGTGATCTTACTGGTCAACTACTGGATAAAACTGGTGGATTTAAAAGATGATTGAAAGAAAGTGTTTCTAACGAAGTCACTGAAGGGGTGAGATTGTTTTTCAGTCTGCAAAAGCAGTGATAATTGTCCCATAAAGATCAAATTGTTGTAAAGCAAAGCGAAAACAAAACATAATGCATTTGTGTCGTATGTTAAAAATACTTTGCATGTCATTGTATTTCAGATGAAAATGTAAGCTAAAGTTTCCTGGAATATACTGTAAGTACAACTCATATCCCAGTGAGTTTAAATGAGTATTCAGTCTTAGCTACAATAGCCAATAAATGCTAAAATTAACAACAGGTTTGGCCCAGAAAGAAGTTCTAGGGAAGTTAAAAAACCAAGCTTGTGCTTAGAATTTGTATCTAACCTCTGCACAGGACCAAGGCTGCTGCTGTAGTAGTAGTCCTAGTTATGTATTTGCAACGTTTTGTGAGTGCAGTATTTCCTGTCTGCTGAAACATGCAGCTGCATTGCCTCCCAGGTTTTAAGTCATCTGTTTCTTGATAACTGCAGCAGAGTGAAAAAGGTAGTTTTATTGCAGGGTCTATGAGCAATGAAGGAAGAAAAGAAAGAGAGAAAGAGAGAGGGAGAGGGGGAGAGAGGGCGAGAGACGCAAGAAGTACTTCATTCTCAAGCAGTGCATAATCAGGGACTGCTCTGTTACATGGGACGGGGGAGCTCTCCTTCCTCCTGAGGCGTTTGGCTAAGCTTAGACAAAGTTCAGAGCTTTCTTGGTTTGCAATTGCATTATAGATGTCTCATCTCACCTTCACAGGAACCTTATATTTCCATGATCACTGCTTATTTGCTTCCACAAAGACCAAACTGGGAGTTCAAGCTGTAGCACTTGGTAAGATCTGGGAAGTGGAGGCAGCAGCTCTCCACAAGCTCTCCAGCTTCTTCCAGAGCAGAATGGACAGCCAGGGCTTGCCTGCATGGATCCTGCCCCTTCTCCTTCTCACCTTCTGAAATGCATAGTCTGCTTACTTATAGAGCTGCCACAAGGAGATAGGACTTTTGAGCTATTAAAATGAGGTGCTATATATTTAGACACGTGTAGATAACGTAACAGTGTGAATGAAGCACAACAAATGATAATCCATGATAGGAACTCATTGTTCAGTACATGCTTGGATGAGAGATGGCTACTGGGAAAGATTAAAGCATTTCTCCTAAAGCATCTGTTGCTTTACACTAATGAAACAAAGCAATAATAAATCCTTTCCTACTCATGTACCAGGAATTTCACGCAGCTTAATGCATGATTACAATTTCAAGATAATGTAAATTGCAACTTGCAAAACATGCAAATTCCTTTGAATTCAAGAACAGAAACTTAAGCTTTCCCCACATTGTAAGAACAACACAGTTCTACCTTTCTCCTGACTTTGCAAGTCGTTATGAATACTATCAGTGAGTAACACTCTGCAGCTGTGTGATAAAGATTGCAGAAGCACTGGTGAAGCAAGGGCTATAGTTTTAGGCTGAGAAATGCAGCCTTCTTTCTAAAAAAGAAACTCGTCTGTGTGTTTTACATACTAATTTTACAGGGAGAATTTTTAAAATGCTCTAATTACTTTCAGTTCCATTTCCTTCGGTTGGAATTTGTTTTCCCCAACTGATGCATCCAGCAAGAATGCAGGATAGTACAATTACCTTTATAAGAAACAGAAGAGAAAGCAGCCTCAAGCAAAAAGGGCATTCAGTGAACACTGCCACCTGTGTGTGAAACGTGCCACTATTTAAATGCTCACTCCTGTGAGTATAGACTTTAAGGGCTTTCTTAATAAGGACTTTCCTTCCCAGCCTTGATTCTGCAAGTTACTTAAAACCAAGGAAGGCTGAGCCAGACAATGTCTTTTATGACCTCTATACACATTATATATGTTGAATCTAACCTATAGACACAAATACTTAATTTTACCAGGAACTGGGAAGTGATTGGGGTCAGCCCACTTGCATTTAAAAAAGTCTGCCCTGAAATACAAATTCCTTTAATCAGCATGGTTAACTCTAGTTAACAAAATGGTTTCCCCCATAGTTAACAATGG
>PPHD01001786.1:16427-40185 GCA_002909625.1 Bambusicola thoracicus
GGGGGAACAACAACAAAACAACAACAACAACAAAAGAGGTCCTGGAGAATATTTTTGCCAACCAAAGGAGATGTTCACCCAATTATTTGATGTGGCAGAAGTGAGTGTAAAAGGGATTGCATCAATTAACAGAGTGTGAAAGCCCTCCTGACTGCACTCCAGCCTCCTTAGTCCCACTGGGGACTGCTGGGGTCCTCATGGTCTGAAGTGGACCAAAACCCCTGAATTCCCAGCAAAGGGAGGGTCAGAGGCACCAGAATTCAAATAAAGCAGGGTCTCTGTCAAAGCATAGGTTCGAATAGGAGAGCACAATTCTCCCTCTGCCTTAAAATCTATGTGAACAATGAAAGTGAAAATATCTAATCTACATGTGAGGTCTGTTTGCTATAATTGCTGCATTGTGTTTTAAAAGAATCAAGATATAAGTACAGCCAATTCCACACAGAGATATGTGGACACGAAAGGAAACCAGTCTGCACCTTTCACTTTCACCCTGCGTGTTTCTTGTAAATGGCCCTGTAACTGGTAACGAAGCCTGCATAATCTGATGAACTTTGCCTTGCAAATCCACAGCTGGCTGCTGTGCTTTTCTGAAGTGTCTATTGCCTGAACTTCATACCAGCTCAAGGTGTAGCATGGCGACAGTTCTTCAAATGTTCCTCAACAATATCTGTAATTATTTGAATATAAATGCTTGATGTTTGAACCATCAAAGCTCCAAAGGTGCAAGCAAAAGCATACACACATCTTCATGCCTGCTCTGCAGTCACTCCATGCTATGTGACATTTCCATGAAACAGATACCATTTACACGAGCTGATGTTTCTTATTTGGCTCTTAAACTAACGACAGTTTCTATTTGGAGTAGACAAGCGCTGTCGGATTTTGCAGCAGAATTCACTACTTCAAGTGTGGTTTTGTGGGCTCCTCGGGTTTGAAAATAAGGCATCCTGATTTTGCCCTTATCAAAAATTGCTGCTTTTCGTGACAGGCTGAAAGCTTGCTAATTCACTGCCTTCAGTATAATTGAATCCCTGAAGAATCATCTTCTGATTTTTCACTGTCTTTGCATTTCAAGTCCCGGTTTTGTTGTTTAGTTTAGAGGGCTGCTAGAGGACGAGCTGCTTTTAGCTTCACAGAAAAGCAATGCAGACTGCTGCATGGAGATGCTCTGATCTCAGAGCAAAATTTGTTGATTTAAAGAAAGTCGCCATGTTTATTTACTTAGACGATAACTCCATGATTAAAAAAAAATAGTTTCATTTGATACTCTAAGATGGGGATACAACTACAAAACATTGGCTAAAGCATATAGAATAGTGAGGGATATTCACTTTGTCTACAAATTTTCATTGACTAGAAAACAAATAATACACAGCTGACTGCTCTGCTTGGCTGTGTGAGCTACAGCTGCCCCCAATCCTCCTATCTACTTACTGTCCGTCTCCTGAAGACTCTGCAAAATCCTCCCTCACACAGCAAAAGAGATGTATTTTCTGCTCTGGATTGCCATGACCCCTTGGAAGCTCACTTTCCTCTTCAAAGAGCTTTTAATCCTGTTCTAACCTTTCCTTAATTTAAATTAACGTGACCGGTGGCTGTGAGGATCTAATGCCTTCAGTTTTAACACAGTAATGCTTGTAGGAGAAGATGGCTGCTTTGATTGGACCCAAGAAAACCCTGGCCTGCTTGAAAACTGGATAGTTTTCCAAAATCTTACCTCTCCCTACAGGCACAAGAAAGTTATTTCATGACCCTTTGAGCAGGCCTTGGACACTGTAGAGTCACACTAATGTATGCTCCATACTGGCTGTAGCTTAGCAGCCTCACTGGTCTCTATGTATTTTTCTAGTATTTGCCATATATGATTTGAAGATTCTGGAAAGAAAATGCCTCTCTTCTGGTTGCTTTTCTTTAGGAAGATGATTCTGTTCTCACTCCCAATGGATAAGCTGGATGCTGGCGGTAATGGCAGAATATTTACAGAAGGCCTGCAGCTGTCAAGGTAGGGCGTTGTGATCTGTATTCACCTACAGCGCTGACGGGCTCTCCAGTCTTGTTAAGCTTCTCCTAAAGGTCCATATTTTTATGAAGTGCAGTGGAGTCAGAAAGTCTGAACCACTGAGGTCTCCCTAGAGCTGGCTTCCCTTCAGTCTGTACTAACACCTAATACAGTGGGTGCCATCACATTGCCTGTTTTAAAAAGAGTTATTTTTATGTTAATGCAGTAGTTTAAATAAGCCCATCTGGAAGCCAGCTTTACAGATTATTTCTGAGGCGGTGAGTAGTACTTGTAAATAGTGTGATTAAGATTAATTCCTTCTTTGTTTTTTAACCATGTCGAGATCCTTTTCCACGGAACATGGATGTGTTTCAGTTACTGACCAGAGCATTTATAGCATGGAAAGGCACAAAGAGGCAACGCCCACTTCTGCAGAACATGACTGAAGCTCTCTAAACATTTCCTCTAAGAATTCTTTGTAACTGAAATGAGTCAGCTAAGCTGGATAACTTTGCACTGTTTTCATTGCCCATAGGCAACGCATGGTGATTGGAACTGGTTAAGTTTGCATGATGGCAAGAGCAATGAAATTATTTCTCATGTTAAGGCTGGCTGTATGAGCTAAGGTTTATACACTCTCTGCAGAGGTGCTTAAGCCAGATGCTCTTCCCCTCTGCCATACACCAAGTGCAATCCTCCACTGACTCCACTAAGTGTACTAGGCTCTCCAAAAAGGGCACAGGAGGGCACATTACTAAGGCTTTACTTGATAGCACTTGCCACAAAAGTTAGTTCATATTTACCTTGGAGTGACTTCCATACAGCTTTGGCAGCACATTGCTATGGGAGAGCCCAGACTGTTGTTGCTATTAGCAGTGTTTTGATGAAAGCTCATGAATGAAAGCCCTCATTGCCTTGTCCAAGTCACCTCTGAAGTGCCACTTACTCAGAGCTACCTCTACCTACAGTTGGGCAGGACACAGCTGGAGCCTTCCTGTGTCAGCTGATGACTTGCCTGTCTCCAGGTCTTTTGAAATCAGTGGTGAAATGCACTTTAGCATCTGTATGTCAGACCAGTCAGACCCAAAGCACAGATTACATGCAGCAGGAGTTCAAAGTAGGGAGGGAAATCTCTCTGATTATCAACAGGTTAATTCCAACCCATTCATCCGTAGTCATTAATTTAAGTTCAGTGATGATGAGACAGCCTAAAAAAACCCGAATGATGAGGATGTTTTTCCAGGCTTCACGGAGCAGTGTGTCAGCAAATCTACTTCGCACCTTTATGTGGTACAAAACAAACACCAGAAAGCCACTGAACGTTATAATCCTGGGATTGTCTCATATAGCTTTGCGTGCAGTGTAAGAAAATAAGCATCAGCTTGGGTAGATCTCTTAAAGGTGAAGCTTGACTGTTCCTTGTCTGTGCAGGAAGTCTCGTTAGGGACTTCTCAGTAGTGGGAAAGAGACACTGAGAAAATGAAAGAAACTTTTCTGTAGACATTAATCAATGGAGTAGGACAGCGCTCTGTAAAACTGTTTCAGGTAGGATGGGAGACTGCAAAATATCAGAGACCTGGCGCCTGCTGCATTGTGGACTATCTTATCTTTGCATAGTCTGACCTTTTCCTTACTCATGCTGTGCCAGCAGCTCTCATGTGCATGTCAGCATGAGGAGCAATGTCCTTGAAGACTACTTCTTCAGAAAGCACATGTTGCAGCAGCAGGCAGAAGACCGAGACCTTTCTAACCCACACAAACCAAAACTCTGTCTCATCCTGCACGCCTTCAGAATATGCAAGCAGATTTAATCCAGTGTTATTTACAGCCTGCTGGCCACCAACTCAGAGCCTTTTCCAACAGCGTGATGAGCTTCCTCCACTGCCACTAAACGGAGTGTGATTGCCGTGGGATCACCTCCAGAAACACTGCCTGCTGAGACAACAGGCATTCCTCCTGCAGCTCAGAGCACGTCTGTGCTGAGCCAGCTCTCTGCTAGGAACTCTGCACACAGTGCTGTGTAACTTTGCTTTTTACTGAAAGGGACGGATTTTCTGGTTTTGGAAAACAAACCCATTACTCGGTGCAGCCGGCCAGTGCTTCTGCCCTTCTTAGAACAGTTTCTCTAAGGAAAATCTTTTAAAAGGGACCTCTCAGTCTCTCCTACTTACTACACTCCTGTAGGGGTCTTGCCTCCATCCGTAGAATTAATGGCTTAATAAGCATTAGACCCTCCTGTTATATGGTAGCAAATAGGAATACAATACTTTTATCAATATTTGGCACAATTATTTTTTTTTATGTGAAACTAAAATATTGATGCTGTCAAGTGACTGCAGCTCGGGGCCATAAATTACAGCCCTCCTCCTGCAGCGAGCCCAGCTCAAATTCTGCACTCATATACAGGAACCATCTAATGCCTTTCTGTTCCTGTAAGCCACATGATTTGATGGCCAGATTACATGATTCTGTATTGAAATGGCCATACTCGGACGGCGGTGTTTTTATTGTTATTACTAAGATTATCTTTTGTTCTTACTGTAAACGGTAACAAAGCTGCTTCCTCGCACTATAAAGGGAACCAAGGCCCACTTACAGGACGTCTCCAAGCAGAAAGCGCCCCCAGAGGAAAGGCATTTGGAATAAATAATGCATGGCACAGTGGGCGAGCGGGGAAAAAAGGTCATTTGCTGTATTCTGGTACTTCAAGCCGGGTGTTTTAAACAGGGGCTGTCTCAATGGAGAGCAAGGAGTGCTTTAAGGAAGAGCGGCTGTAGGGAACTCAGTTCTCTGCATTCGTACCCACTGCGTGCTCCGTGAGCAGCACAGAACTCCCCAAGCTGAGGAACGGACCCCACATCTGCCCCGCTCTTCTGCTTTCCTTCGCTTTATCCCCCCTTGTTTTCTAAACGAAACGTCAACCCGCCCACCCAAAGGAAACCGCACATCTCAGCGCCTCACATGGAAGCCCAGCAGCTCCGCCTGCCTGTCCTATCGACACGGGGACCAAATGCCTTTGTGCCCCGCAGCTGAAGGCTGCCGGCGCTGTGTGCGATCACATTGCGGAGCCATGGACGTCCTACGGGCAGCCCGCAGAACATCGGCATGCGGAAACGCTTTTAAAGAGCGCTTCGGTGAGGTGACAGCAGAAAACAGCCTCTCTCCATCCAAGCCCCCGAGCCAGCATTTAGACGAGTGATTTGTTTGTTACTGTTTAATTTCCAGCACTCAGAGGAGTCGGGCGTGGACGGAACTGAAACGCGTAGGCGCGCTGGTCGCTGCAGCACGGCGCGCAGCCGCTCTGCGCAGGGCGGGCCCGGGACGTCACGTGGCACAGCGCTCCCGCTCCGCCATTTGCACCGGAACTGCGGGAGCGCGCGCAGCCGCACTGCTCCCTTCCGGCGGCTTGAGGCCTTTTCCCGCCCTTTCTCTTCGTCAGCGACCGCGCGCCGCGGTCCGCCTTCCGTCCCCTCCGCGCCTCGAGCGGCGCCATGGCCGGGGAGGCGGCGTGCCCGCCGCTGAAGGTGCTGGCCACGCAGCTGCGAGGCGCGGAGCGCGGCGCTGGCGGGACGTGGCGGCTGAGCCGGACGGAGGCGGGTCGGGCGCCGCTGTGCCTGCGGGCCGTGTGGATGCAGGGCACCGTGCTGCAGGTGGAGCGCGGCGGCGGCGGCGGCGGCGGCGGCTCGGCCCGGCTGCGGGACTGCAGCGGCCACTTCACCGTGCTGGGGGTGGAGGACGTGCCCCGGGGGCGGCCGTGCCTCAGCGCAGGTACCGCTTCCGCAGGCGCTTTCCCTCTCCTCCCGCTCATAAAGCGAAGTCGTGTGGGTTTATTGAATTTCTTCCGTGTTCTTTTAGGGAAGTACGTGATGGTGATGGGGGTGGTGCGGGCCTGCAGCCCCGAGCCTGTGCTCCGAGCAATAAAGATGACGGATCTTTCCGAAAACCCGGTGCACGAGGAGATGTGGAGCCTGGAGGTGGAAGAGCTGCACAGAGTTATGCCCTGAATACTTCTGCCTGAAAGATTTGAAGTGTAATTTGTTTCTATTTATTTGTATGCGGAGCATTGAGCCATTCTCAGCACTTAGGATTTCAGACTGGTTGCCTGTGGAGCATACAGGAGGCATGCAGTCAGGCTCTGAGTTTACTTGAGGGATTTGTTCCTATGGGGCAGTGATCACAGTGCTCCCTCTTTCACGGTCCCTTTGTACACCGACAGAATAAACCTCGTTAATCTGAGAAGCGCACACTTGATGCTTTCTGGGTGCTGTGCTGCTGTGTGTGCCACGCTCATACATCCATTGGTTTCTGTTGGTAGGAGCATGGAGCAGGCGGTCACTTACAGCCATGTGTTTGTTCACAGAATGCACTGCTGGGTGAGCACTGTGTATGGGACGATGGGAGAAGGCCATGGGTCCATCCCAGTGATAGCTAGAAGTAACATCTTGATCCGTGTCTTCTCTTGCAGTAATAACCACATCAGTAAGCTTTACTTTCATGTCTCTAAACATGATCTTAAATACCTCTCTGTTTTTTGTGTTTCTGAAATAGTGGAAGTAGTACAGTAATAGCCTGTGTGTCCCAGTGGAGTGGAATTAGCTGAGAATACGTGGTGCAGAATTCCTTGGAATAGGTGCTACAGGGTCAAGATGCAAATACTTTTACCACATCGCAAAGACTTGCTGTGCTTAAGTGCATGTTTCTGTGTGAAGGTTTCCTTTCTTGTTGTGGTGCAATGCTGTTTTTAGTGAAGTGAAATACATGCTTGTTTATCGTTCCTTCTGAAATTAAGCACTATCTTTTAAGTAGGTCTTTAAGCGAGATCTTTACAGACTAAGGGCTGGATTTTAGAGGGGTGCAATTCCATCCTTGAGTTTAGTATTTCAAACCAGGCCTTGTTAGATGCAGTTGTATAGTGGAAGTCCTGTGTTCTGAGACTTTGCTGATGAGATGCCAAAACATGTATACAGGAGTTTGACAAAGTTTTATACTTTGGTGTAATGCTGGAGAAGAGTCTCTTGTGGAATACTGTGGTCATTAAAAGAAATTATCCGTGTGCTCCAATACTTTTGTGGTCCAACTTTTTTATGTAGTGGTAGATGCTTTTCCATCTAAATGCTTCTCATGTCAAAAGCCTGAGGCTCATTCGAAGTGAACTCATCTTATGCTTTCTAACTAGGCAGTAAAATCCTGGAAGCAGGAGCAGAAAGCCTGTATCACAGTGCTTCATCTCACTAAAAACACACACACGTGCTGGTTCCAGCCCCCTGGGAAGTTTTCCATATTTGATCATTATGAAGCTATAAATGTTGCTTGGCGGTTGATCAGAGATCCACCCCTTAAGTGAGAAAGTGCTTCAAGAAGATCTGCGTTGACATTAGTAGACACAGTAGCTTTGGGTTTTGAAGCCAAGACAGGATGTTTTTCTAACAGTTCACCTTATGAGTACTTTCCTGGGAACTCAAAGCAAAAGAAGCTGAATGTTGAACTTCTGAAGAAGGGACTTGTGGTGATTGCTGTGACTCTGAGTGTGCTGGCAGGTAGAGGGAGAGCAGTGCTGGCTGCTGCAGGATGTCTGTGTGAGGGAGCTGTTTGGTGCTGCAGGGCCTTGCTGACTACTGTGAATTCTCCCTTTTTCGCATCTCAACTCGAGTCTCAAGTTGAGCAGTAAATTGGGGGTTTGTCTAGAGCTGTGTTGCTGTTGTGTGTCAGCATACATAGAGGAATTACAGGACTCCTCTAGCCCTGCCTTGCAGAGCAGGAGCTCAGAGCTGGAATGTTGTTCTAGAGCGCCTGGTTGTTGGGACCTTGAAGAGGAGAGATTACTGGAAGCACACGCTGCATTAGTGGCCATAACAGAAACAAATCTGGGCTTGTTGAGCTCCCCTTGCTGGGGAACTCATCTGGCCAAAATGTGAGGCCCTGTGCTTTTTGAATTCTGTCAGCTTGGGATGCTTCAAAACATCAACTTTGCTACCAAGTCTTGGGGCATAAAAATTTGTGCGCTGTGCAGAAACATCTGTGAACTTGTACAGCTGGAGATGTTAAAGGTGCGTTGTAGGTAACAAGTAGGTTGCTCTGAAAGTAATGCCTCCTATTTATTTCCATGAAAACTACAACAGAGTATAATAACACTTTCCGAAAGAGCAAATTCTCAGCTACAAAACACAGTTCTTCAATATGGTCACCACCATCAGCCAATCCACTTGGATGAGCTGGTGGAGGTGCTCCTCATTTTGTGGTGTGACAGCTGCGCACAGCTGTCTAGAATATAGCTTGTCTTTCGCACCTCTGTCACCACTACTGAAACACATCACCCACTGCCTCACTGTGCAGATGAAAACCAACCTTGAGAGGCCTAATTTGAGAAATAGTAAAGGATTTTTTTGTTTTAAGGCTTATTGATGCTTTTATCACTTGTGGCCCTCATCAGTTACCTTCAGCCAGCTGTGCAATTGCTAAATGCAAATGTCAGTGCATTCCAGATTGCAGCTATGAGATCATGTGGTGATGATACTAAACTTTACTCAGTTCTTACCATTGGAATGCAGTAAATTATGCTCTGGCTTTGAACTGAGGGTTCATTTCCTCAGCAGTTTATGTATGATAAATAGGTACAGCCGAGTCCTATAAAAACTAGTGCTTGTTAGTAGATGGTTGGACCCCTGGTTGTGTGCCAGCATCACATGCTCTGGCTTTGTCATGCTCTGCTTGTATTAGAGCTAATGTTCCAAAACAAAGTCCATGCAAGCTGTACCAAACTAACTCTGAAAAACCAATTAATGTTATGTGCCTAAAAGCAGCATACCCACGTGAGCCCAGCTGCTTGTTTGGTCTCTGTGAACAGCCATAGGAGCCATTTCAACTCTGTTCTAACACTGTACAGCAGTACATCTTTATTCTATGACTCATCAGTAAAAATGCTAATAAACGTTTTACTTCATTTTGATGCAGGAATACGTTTCGTGGTTTGGTTACTGACTTCTGAGAAGGGATACTAAAGACACGCAGGGAGACATGAAACTGGTAAGCAGATACAAAGAAGACTTTTTTCTTCTAACGTTATCTACGTTGATAAGGGAAAAATCAACCAGTATAAAAACAAAACAATGATAAATGCTTTCTTTTCTGTGGGTTTTTGTTTTTTTTTTTTTTAAGGCTGTCTTATTTCTCTCTTAGACCTCTTATGGGTTGGGCACTTCCCTGGTAAGAGGTGAGTTTCTCCAGAATGCGTTGAACAGCTTGGAAGCAGTTCTGCAGAAAAAGTCAGCAACATCCCTGCATGGGTTCGAATCTGATGTGCTGCTTTCATAAAGAAGCTGACTTGTACTGACCTCAGCTGGAAAAGATCTTCTGTTACCTTTAGCATATAGCATTCATGCTATGGTTCAGTGCTTCTGAAGAAGCAATTTTGTTACTGACAAGGATTTTTTTTAATATATTTTAGGTAGCTGATATTGTCATGTCTGGTATCTTCTGATAGATTATAATTTCCTGTCATTGTCCTGATGGCTGTGGCCACAGGTTTCTGTGTGAAAAGCTGTCCTTTTATACTAGGTGTGCTTCATTACCTTCATCATCAGAACCGTAACTCATCAGCACTTACTGCTTTCCCTGCTATTGCTATCCAAATAACTATTTTATTTTGGATGCTAAAAAGGTTCTTCCATCCTCAGGGCTGGTATTTACCATTCAAGAAAGGCTCACGCTGAAATGGAGATAAAATCCAGTTAAGTTTTGGTAAGTACTTAAAAGGATAGAAATTAACAAGTAACACATAATGCAATCTGTTCTTACACTGAACTGTGGGGAATCTATTAATGGAAAAATGGGATCAGATTTATTTACGTTGTTATCAAAAAGCTGTGTAAAACATATTCCAGCATCTTTAGTTACAGATTTGTCCTAAATACACCAAACTGAACTAAAGATGTAAGTTTGGTAAGTCTTTCTTCATGTCAAATTCACGCTTAGGAGGAAAAGAAGAGCATTATTACTCACGTTTAGGGGATCTGAATAAGAACTGCTGAGACTGTTGAAGCACCTGTAACAGGGAGGAATTTTTAGAAAAATGCCCCAGATATCTCATAGTGACTGGGATTCTCTTTTGTTCTCATGCTCTCAGATAGGTGGCTGTTAGGAACTGTGACTAACCCGGCCCTTACATCTCATTCGCAATGTCCAACCTAACTCTTCCTTTTTGTAGCTTGTAGTTATACTTCCTTCTCTTTAGTGTGTTTACATACTTAAAGACTTAACTCATGTCTTCTCTCTGCTCCTCAATGCTTCCCCACAAAGAGATGTCATTTGGTCCACAACTTAACTAAAAAAAGTGTCCAAAACTGATGGATAAAATAAGCTGAATAGAGAATTATTTCTCCTCTTAAATATGTTTGTTTGTATGTGCATCTCAGTCTTAGTAGGATTTTGTTATTGCCTGTAATCCCCAGCAGTTCCAGTTCTTTTCCTCAGCAGTGGGGTAATGTAAAGCAGCAGCACTGTCTGGCTTCAGTCTTCTGGCTGCCCGGCCACTCGGCATCTGTTTGACACAGCAGCAACTGAATGCTCAGCACTCAGGAGCTAACAAAATTTGGCTCTGTGTTTTGTATTCTCGTGTTGATGATTTCATTTAAACTATTAGCTTTAAAGACTACCCAGATTGAAATGTCCCAGCCATCTACTGTTTGCACCCTGAGTAAATTCAATAAATGAGGCAGATAATGCCACCTGGTGTTCATTAGCACACATGGGAGCACATGTGTGTATACTGAGTGCTTGTCTTCCGGGTTTATGTTTTATGGGTAACATAATCATCTACAAATACTTAATGATGATCTCCTTCAGTACTGAGTAACAGTTCAGCAAGAGCTTAAAAATGTTTTTTTCAGCATACCACAGGTGTGCTCATAGTCACCAACTCACTTTGAGGTGGTGGTCTGCTTACAAATGGAAAGGAAAAACTTTTCATTTTATATATCAAAAAAACCTCAAAACTCTGTTCTCTCTTCACTGAGCCTTAGCAAACGTGGAGCATAGAAGTTAAAAGGGTAAATTCAACTTATTGTTTTGTTTTTGTCAAAGTGTGATGGGATAGAACCATGCAGATGGGCATTTACTCACAGTGAGTGTTCTTATTGCAGTCTTGTAAAAAGATATCCTAAGTCACAACTTGGATGAATGTGGCTGTAATTTGTAGAGCAATAATTTGTGTGTTTCCTTCAGTGGTCTTATTCAGTGAAAAGATATGAGGGTATAGCAAATTTCATAGAAAGCTTTGTTGTTTTTTTTTTCCCTCAGATAATGTCATGCAGATGAATCAAAGAGTAAGCTTTGGTCATACCATTCATGGCCATAGGCTTAGGGTTGTTTTTCCTAAGATAGTGTATGGGAACTGTTGAATCACGGCCTGAACCTCTTGATTGACCACCTGAGGTGAGCACTGAGTCAGCTGAAGGAGCACAGGTGAAGGCAATTCAGCTGTATGACCAGAAGGGGTGGAGCCAGGCTGCACCTCTCCTAGACCCCATTTAAGGGCTGACTGCCCCTGGGGAAGGATGTCTTCCTGGAGATTGCTCCTCATGGAGTTTTTGCGAGCCTACGACTCTGGTGAGCACCTTTCATTTATATCTGATTATCTTTTCCAATGTGGTAATCTTACCAGCCTACCTTCTCTGTATACTGTATAACATCTGTGTACTTATTTACTGTACAGACAGTAGTACTGACTATTCATATATCACTCAGTCATTGTTAATATGCCATTATATAGCAATCTGTAGTCTATAAATAGTGTAGTTCAAAGAAGTTACTGTATGCAGAATATCCAGTGGGGGCTGTTCTGCTTTGTGTTGGTTTTTTTGTTTGTTTTTAAAGCATTACTGTCCCATTCATCTTTATTTTGCATTTTTAGGGAGATTCCTAGGAGCAGCTATCCAGAGGAGTTAGAATTCCTACAATATGTGCCTCACACCTGCTGAGGTCCAATTCTGATTAAATTCCAGATTGGAGAGCTACCACTGTCATTCATCAAACACATGGGGGATTTCTGAGATACTTGAAGGAAGTACTAGTAAAAAATTAAAAAATACTGCTGTCCTTCAAACCGATTTTGTCTTTTGTCTGTAGGAAAGCAGGCTGTAGTTTGACTTAAGGTGTAGGTATCCATACCTTGCACAGCTCTTTCACCTTTTGTTATGTATTTATTTTTTTAATTCCAGAATATGCCTCAGCCGCCTCCCGAGCCGCTCCGTTACACCCTGCGTGCTGTTCTGTTGCATAGTGGTGCCAGCTCTCATGGAGGACACTATTTTTGCCTTTGTTAAGGTAGATATCAGCATCATTTCAGGGTAATACAGATGGTGGTGGTAGCTGTTGTTTCTAGGGCAAAAGATTTCATGTGTTTGGTTGGATTTGTGTATGTTTTGTTTGGTAGTGTGGTTACATTGAAAATGTGCGACTCCTCTGAAGGTACCCTGCTCTTTACTGGAAGACTTGTAATGGCATTTGGCACAGAACAAGTGATGGAGTTGTCTGAACAGATCTGTCAACAGTTCTTGGTCAGGATGTGTATATACCTCTATATCAGGAAATGACTAACGTTAACATGTGTGAAGAATGTAGTTACTTTCCTGTCACTTATATTTTTCTTCTTTCCAAGTGTTTTCTTTCTGTCGTAGGAGAATGGTATTAATTGTATAATTCAATTCTGTCTTACCTGAAATTCATGGTGTCATTTATTAGCTCCCACAATTAGCCTTATTTAGTTTAATTAGCTTCCATAATTAGCCTTAACCTGCTGCACTGTATAAATTGCTGTGTGTTGGTTATCTGCAGCTCGTTAATTTAGAAAAGAGGAGAGATGACAGTGGTGTAAGAATGTGTTATTGCACTAAAAGGGATAGTCACTGTTGGGAGACTGTCTGCTGTTCAGGTTGTAGCCTTGGTTAAATCCTTCATGTGTGTGTTCTGTATCACTCTCTAGCAAGAAAGATGTGCATCATTCTTGAGGACCTTCTCCTAAAAATGAGGAACAAAGAACCAGAAAAAGAAGACATGATCCAGAAGGGAAGTGAACACAAACCAGAAAAGAAAGGGAGAAAGACTGAAGAGGGAAAGAAGTAGAAAACCTAGGAACGACAAAAAGAAAAAGAAGCCTGAAGATAAACATCAAATGTACTGCAGGTAAGCAAGGGTTCCAGCATCATTAGCAATTTCTAGTCTTTTCTGGGTGTTTCTCGTGGCTTCCTCTTTTTCATTGTTTCTAACGTAGCTATAGAATGTAATCTGCCTTGGGGTTGCGTCATTAGATTGATGAAGTGAGGATAGGAAAGATACTGGTGATCTGTTAGGACATGAGATTGGGTCCACACTGTTAGAATCACATCTGCTCACCGTTCTTGATGAGGTTGTGGCAATTTTATTCAATTGCACACATTCCAGAGACAGACATTGTTACTGAAATAGTTTCTGAATGAAATACGATTGTCAAAGAACACGTTTGTGTTTTCAGACATGGACAACCAGAAGTTGTAACCTAAAAACACAATGTGGGGGGAAGCTGATTGTTCACAAATCTTTGTGTAAACTTTGATTCTGTAAGTATCCCTTTCCTGAGAAAAAATGAAGGACTGGACTGAGGACTTGAAAATATCACTGCTCGAAATACAGACTTCAGGATACTCATGACAAAAGCATCCTGATTGTACTTAATTTTAAGCATCTCTGCTCTAGCTGATAAATCAGCAGCAGCAGCATACATCTGCTCTAACACTCTTCCATGAGTTTTCTGGCCAGCAGATGGCAAACTCTTTTGGTTTTTCAAAACCAGGCAGAAGTGCAGCAGGAAAGTGGAAGTCTTGCATCCCATTGCAGCAGCCAGGGCAATTCAGATTATTGGGTTGTGTCAGTGAAAGAGATGTCCCTTGAGAGACATGACAGCAGTACCCCACACGCAGGACAAGAGGGCTGTGCAAAGCAATTGCATTTTGTCGAGGAAGTTTAGTTGGTATTTCTTCATTAGTTCCTTCTTGGGGAGCTCAGTCTTGTAGAAGAAAGGAGAAAAACAAAAAGAGGGGTCTCTGAAGCAGGATTGTCTGTGATTTGAGGAAAATCCAGATTGGTGGGAGGAGCACTGAGGCACTTCATTTCCTGCACTCCTATGTGTTCTCTCTAGCAAATTTCTAAAAGCTTCTGCTTTTGTGGCTGTTAATTGGCCAGCTTGACCACGAGAGCATTCACAAAACAAGGATGCCATCCAAGCAAACCTTCAGGTGAGGTCTGCCATTTGCTGTTGAAGCAGGTAGTTTTGTCCTATTCTCTACATTAGTTAGCATAGCACTGAAACACAGGCATGTTTACTGTGAGGCTTTTGGAAGCCTTCTCAGTCAGCTCAGTCCTGGACCACAGATCAAGCTGTGTGCAGCTTTGTGACTTCTCTGTGGCCTAAAACTGCTGAGCCAGTGCTGAATCTCAGAACAGGGAATGACAGTGCTTCCCTTTTCCTTCCAGATGCAAACTACTGACTGAAGCTATCAACTCACTATAAGGAGAGCCAATAAGGACAAGACTTAGTGTATTAAAAGAGCTCTCCATCAAATCCAGGCTTTAACCATTGAAACTAACCACTCAACATTATCAAAATCAGCAACTTTTATTATTTTTTTTATTTAATCAGTAATTCCCTTTCACGGCACTGCAGGGTTTTTAGGTCTTTAAACAAATGTAATCTTAATTGAATAAAGAAATAAAAATTAATGGCCGCTTTCATCTCTCAGATCACCCTCTTCCCACAGCAGGCAGGCAGCTGTCAGCTCTCCTTCGCACTCTCCTTTTGGACAGCCTCTGGTCTCGTGTGTAACACAGGAACTTCATTGGCTATTCCTGCAAGGTGAGCATAGCAGAGCTCCTCGGGGAAGTTCCCAGTCTGACTTTGGAGTCACCTCCCATTGACCTGCAGCTGTTCAGAGGGACTGACTGCTCTCACTGCAGATGAGCAGCGAACCTGCCTTAACTACAGGTCAGCTGAGTAATTTGTCTGGTTTGCTAAGAAGGGTGCTTACAGGAGCACTTATCATCCATGCTATAAAATTGGCTCTTAATCTGTACACAAAAATCTGACCAATCAGCACTCGGTTTTACTAAATGAGGAGCATATGGTTTCACACTTTATTTTTGAGAATGTCCAGGTTTAAGCAAAAGGTCTTAATGATAAATGACAACATTAATATTGCAGTGGATTTACACAGAAATTACATTTTTAACAATGATTGATACAGAGTATTTGTCATGCAAATCACTTGTGTACACCAAGTAATGCTTTTATCAATACATATCTGTACAGCATTTACATTTTATATTTAAACTCTAACTAGAAACATTTTCCAAGAAAATATAGAAAAGAAACTGGTAAGCCACAAGTCTTCATTTGTAGCGTCTGGTCTACAACAGACCCAGCTTTTCCAGCAAGCATATCTACATCGATATGTAATAAACTTTAAAAAATATGTACTGTTTTTATATATGAAGCATTATAAATGCTGCTTGGTTTATAAAGGTTGTTTTGTACCGGTTTAAAACTGTTCAAGATGTTAAGCAACGCAGAGCTTATTTTGTCAGAATATTGTAAAATTTAAGTCAGTCCAGCTGAGCTTAAGTATTATATACAGTTCTCTCCCCAGACTGCTCTGGCACCGTGGCTGAAGTTAGTGGCCAGAAGGTTGGGATACTCAGAGAAGCCATCCGTGTGGCAGAAGCAGTGGTGGCTCTTGCTGGCCCTGCAGTTTCAAAAGGCAATGGTAAAACCAGAGAGCTGAACAATTACACAGCTTTCAGTGCAACAGGAAGGGAGAAGGCCGTCATTCCCAGGGACTTTTCCTCAGCACGGCCAAACCGTAACAGATATTGCTTTAGGCCACAGAGCAGCTCGTTGTGGCAGCTACACCTGGACTTGAAGCCCAATCAGGAAGGGAAAGGTTGAGAGATTTTTCTTCACCCTCATGGATAGTACCTGAACTTGGCCCAAATTTTCACAAGCCACTTTGTTTTACTGGCCTCGTGACCAGTGGAAATTCTGGGCCAGTTTCACTCCATGATAATACTGTTATAAAAAAAACCAACCACCATTTGAAATCAAATATCATTACAAACAAGAAAGACGTTCCGTCAGCTTTGGTAAATTAAATAGCTATATTGAGCACCGCAAGTAGCTGTTTTAGATGTCACATTTTAATGCTACAAAATAATATATTTCCTGCTATAATACCCTAAGATACCTGTTACTGTCAATAATTACTTGTGCAGGATATAAGAACTTCCAACTACATACAGCAAATGAACTCTCAAGGCATTTCCTTCATGCTCATCAGCAGACTTCCTCACCTGGTTAAATAAATACACTTTCTTGCAGATATCTCAGAAGAATCAATTTTTAAAAAAAGTGCTTCATGGCTTATTAATGTTTTGGTAATCTCATATTTCTGCAGGAATAGACTTTGCTGTGTTTTACCTGTGCACTCGCTAGCTCCTGTTTGGGTTCATCGCTGCATGGCAAGTCTCAGCCAGAGCTGGAACTGGGGAGTGCGTGACTCCAGAGGAGAACTTGAAGTTGTGCAGCAGAAGACTCGAGTCGTTCCGTTAGCAGCTGCATCATCATGCTGCTTTGCAGACACGATGTACAACTTCGTTCATTTCCGTGGAGTTTAAATGGCTTCCATTCAGCAAAGATATCCCACAGTGATACTTACTAATAATAAGTATCAGGATTCTACCTCCTTTGGCTGAGTTTTGCTTCTCACTCAGATCTGAGCATTCCTCCAAGCAGCCTGCAATTCCACACGCTTTGGGGAAAATCTGTGGTGTAGGAAAGGTGACCCCAGCCTGTCTCAGCCTTGCTCTGAAGCATGCAGTAAAGCAAAACAGTCAGGCTGAAACCCTGCGCAAAGCAATGCAAATCTGTAAGACAGCAACCACAAGTCAGACCGTACTTTAAAGGTAAAATGAGATTTGAAAAAGATAACTTAGTGTCTTCCTGCCGGTGCAGCAGAATTCCCTGTTGTGTATCCAAGATACTGCTTCGGCATCACACCGGGTCACCCAGTATTCCATTAGCACAGCAGGCATGGCTCAGGGTCAACACGAAAGAAAAAAAAAGTATTGCTAGAAAATACTTCTGCCCTCAATGTGCATTGAGGGGCTTCACTTCAAGGATGTTACGTGCGCTGCCACCAGGACAGTGTTGTGACAGCACGAGCCGCAGCACGTGGCCACTGATCTTCTGAAGTTACCAGAAACCGCACAGGGGCTCATTGCAGTGGTAACTGACAGCGAGGCTGTGTTCTTTGGGTAAAAATAAGGATATCCACTCCTGTTCTCAACTTCAGCTACTGAAGTACAAGTCTGAAAAAAATATCTTCAAAGAATGTAATGAAAATACTTAAATTTTCTGTATGTTCAGAGTTTGCTATCAAGCAAAGGGAATGAATCAGTGCTGCTTGCTCACCTACCTCGGGCTGTATCTTACAGAAAGATTACACTTTCCTGGTTTTTCTCCCTTTAAAGACATTAATTGCACGTGAAATTACTATTTCAGGGTGTTTTCACATGCAAAGCCTGAACCCTTCCAACTCATGCAAGCTCTGTCACCTTCTTCCTTTAATATTAATAGTGTTAATTAAACTACAATGTATCTAAAACAGAGGAAGGATGTTACTATATAAAAAGCAGATTAAACCAGTCGTTAACCCTCACTGCTTATTGTGGGAGCAGACTGGAAAGTTTTTGCCTTCTGGCAACTACCAAACCACATCTGTGCACAGTGCCATGGCTGCCGACAGGCCTTTGCTGGTGGGACCTGTCCGTGTTTCAGCGCATTCACTCCAACCCTTTGGCACAACTTCTTAATGATGGAGCTGCTCCTCTGACACTGAGCTGCACTTCCAAAGAAGAAAAGCTATTTCTACAGAAGGCGGAGCACGTGCTCTAAATGAAGGCTCCATTTAAAGGCTGGAAAACTGTTACGGAGATTGTGGGTTTCCTGCCTGCACAAAAGTTAAGTGCTAGGCTGCCCTCTACTCCAGTTTTTAGTGTTGCATTCAACTGAGAGAAAAGTACTTGAAACACTTCTCCATTTATGGGCAGTGAGCTCAAGAAACAGGTATAGGATATTTTACTATTTTTTCCCTCCCAGTCCAAGGCAAATGTAGTCACAACTAACACAAGTGGAAACAAAGCTTCCGTGTCTTCAGTTCAATTACATTCAAAGAAAATTATCCTCTGGGATTTGTAGCTTACTTCAAATTACATGCCAATAACTACGCTGAAAGGTCCTGCTGAGATTCTATGTCACAGTAAAGTGTGTGTATATGTATATATAAATATATATAAAATTTACAGTTACTGTCTTCCTTTAGTTTGCCCAAGGTTTACATTATCACTCCATTATAGCCCATGTAGAAGTGGATGCAGGTATACATGCTACCAATCGAGTCCTATTTCTTGTTTGCAATTCTTCGTTTCCTTGTTGCCAGCATATCGTAAAAGGGATCCCTGCTGATACTTGCTCTAGAAGAAACAACAAGTTGTCAGTTTGGTTAACAGTTCTCTGCTTTTGAAAACAAACTGTTTTGTTCTCTCTACTCTTTGGATGACTCCACACTTCTATTAAGATAGCGGACTGCTGACCTACCATCACAGAACAGCTCACGTTGGAAGGGACCCACAAAGACCACCGAGTCCAACTTTCAGCTCCACCCAAGACCACCCAAAATCCAAACATTTTCCTCGTTTTAGTTAGGACCTGCTATGGTGCTTAGGACCACACAGCCTGACCCATCCGCCCCGAAGATCCTGTCCTTAATCCCAGAGGATACTGCCAAATCAGAGCTCTTAAACAAGTTAAAATACAAGTTCTCTTCATACCTTATTCAGAAAAGGAGCTTACACTTCATTTCTGAAAGATATTTATAACTGTGAACTCACTTGATAGACTTAATCCACTCTTCTTTCTCTTCTGGGGTGGGAGCAGATATTCTGTACACCACATGGTTGCCTTCCACCACTCTGCCATCAGCTTCGGTTTTACAGGCTTTAATCACTTGGCCTTTGTGACTGGGGTTATAGAGCTCAAAGCAGTTCTGGAGGGTAGGGATGGAAAAATACGTTAAAAACAAAGAAAAACAAACAACTGAGAAACAAATTCATTTACCACAATCTCGGTTCCAAATGGTTTACTTATGCACTAAAAAAATGATAATGAGGGTTTCTTACTGGCTTTCTAGGGTCTTCAACTTCTCTTATGCTAAGATTTTCTAATGGAATAATCCCTCTAGGCTCTTTGTCCTAAAAAAAAGAAAAGGAAAATATTGCATTATTATTCCTTTCCATACCCCAATTACAAAGGAAGCTCACAGCAGTACATACTCACAGTTGTGTATTCAAAGTAATACAGGCAGTTATCAGTCAAAATAAACCACCTTCGTTTCCACGTTTTTACTCTTCCCCCTATAACCAAAAGACACTGATAAGGTAAACATGTCACTGACAGGGCTTCAGCAAGGGATAAGAATGTAATTCAGTTTTGTTTGTTTTTCCCAGTATGTATTTTAATCACTTAATTGCAAATGGATCAGGCACAGATGAGCTGAGGTTAGAAACCAATTTCTGTAGCTGTTGCACAAAGATCCAGCTCCTGAGCGAGCATTAACTATGGTGCTGCTGACAGCCACAAAAGCATTATGGCAGAAGGCTGTAAACTCTCAGGTTTCACCCGAACCCAAAGGCGCAGCAGTGCCCTGCATCAAAGAGACTACTGCTGTACAGCCCTCAGCAGTGCAGAGCCAGGGCTGCTATGGGAAAGCAGCAGAGCCAGTAACGGCTCCAACCACAGGGCCAGCCCTGCCCACAGCCTGTCTCTGCACGAGGATGGGGGTCTCATCAGTAAGATTAAGGACATTTTATCACCTTCCTTGCACTCCACTTATGACTTCACACGTGCTTAAGAACCTCTCTCTAGTTCTGTATTTAGCATTAAGTGCATCAGGTGCTTATAAACACTGCTGCTTGCAAGCAGAACAAATCTGGTGAGTCAGCAACAAGGAGCAAATGCAGAAATCCTACACCACAGTGCTACTTGTGCTCACTTTCAATCATGTACTGTTCTCTTAATGGGGAGAAATGCCACTGAGTACACCTGGCAGAAGGCACAGCTCCTGCTCCAGAAATGCCATTATTTCCCCAGGTTAGCAGCAGCTGCTGCACTGCTCGCTCTTACACCTCCTGGTGTCACACTGCATGGATCAGCTCCTTTCAGAACCACACGTTACTGTCCCAGTCCTTTTATCTCATCCTGCAGTTTGCTACCTAAGAACACCTCCACTGTTCTATAAATGAAATTCTCAAGAATCATTTCCAGGAAAGAGCACAGTAAATAAAGAATTCCCATGCTACAAATATACAGGCCGAGTCCCACCATAGTTACATGACTTCAGAGTTGTGCCACCACCTGTGCGTCATCCATTCAGCAATGAGTCGCTCTCATCATTCCATCTGCCTCAAAATAATTGGTTTTCCTACTGAACACCCTTGCATAAAACAGTTCTGTGAATACACGCATGGTTCCCAATTTGTTGTTGTTCCCAATTTTTTATCCATCTGCTCTCCTTCAGATAGTGGGAATTCTGTTGGTATGATCTGCATTTCCGTACTGAAGTTATAAAACAATTCTAGGGCTCTCGTTTTGTTTTAAATCCACATATAAGTATCTGCAGTGCAGAGCAAGTCCTGTTGCAGTCGTACCTTCGTTTCAGTTGGTTTTATGACCTGCAGGACAATGCAATGCTAACACACTGCAACATTCAGAGTACTCAAATCTTACGCTTCCAATACACGCACACACATCTCAAGAAAAAATTCATCTGCAAGCAGGTGTGGTGAAATAAGCAAAATAGTGCAAGATGCAAAAGCTGTGACAGAATGGATGGTTGAGTGGAGACAGTGAGGGAAGAACTGGTGGCATTTTAGTACAACCACTGTGACGGGTCCTTAAATAAGGCACTGAAGGAACATTCACACTGGCACTCAAGTCACTAAAGAAATTCCCATCACTTGACTGCAGTTCAAGTAGCACCAGGTCTGTGGTCTAGGAACAGAAAGCCAACAAACCGTACCGATGCCCTTCTGGATCGATGAAGCAGCAGCAGCCAAGTCAAGCTGACTGCCCGGGCAGTCCTTCCTTTCGCTCTACCACCACATGTTTTCCATACAGTCCAAGGGTCACTGCAGTGCTGCTCCCGCCCCCCTCAGCTGGCCAGCTTCTGCAGCTCATGGGAGTGCCGTAACGAGCACAGGTGCCTCTTCCACCAAGCACTGAGTTACCCCTCCAGAAAAAAGGCACCAAAGCAGGACTTTTCCAAAATAAGCAACCATTCTCAAATATAAGCCTATATCCCCACCCCAATACTTAGTTGCAGCTGTCCAGCAGCACAGAAACTCTAATAAACTTGAAAGGCAATCTAATCTGCACTCATGTTTGCAGGCATCCCCGTATAATGTGCATTTAATATGCCTTTGCCATGGGCTAAAACCAGGAAGCTGTTTGATAGGGCTGTGCTGACCATAAACACAGCTCACAAGATTAATGGGTAAGAACTACTGATAACAAAACATTATTTTTCTTGGCGAAGACTGCTGCAGGCTCACAAAACAACACCGCAGGGCTCGGTGCTGTGCTCCATCTTATTCCAGCTGCCAGCCTTTTAAACATTACAGCTAAGAAGGCCTCATTTATCAGAAGAGGACCAAGCAAATCAGCGTATGAATCCATACACTCTTACAGAAGTGGACAGGTGCAGAGGATGTCCTTCTCAAAGACCCAGCTGATAAATTAAAATGCAAAGACATCTTAAATAACTGAATAAAGCAGGATATCATCTCGTCAGTGGAAGTTTAAGGGAACTATAGGTAAAGGCCACAACAAGGCCAAACGCAGACAAAGAGGGATACAGATCTTCTTCACCTACATAACCCAGCACAGGAATATTTATTTTCCAGCCCTGGGTGACATATGAGCAGCACAGCGAGGTACAACAGCCCGCTTACACCACAGGGAAATACACCCCATGCTCAGGAAGGCCCTCAGCTTCCTGACTGCTGACTGCCGCTCTCCTGCACCATGTCTGAGAAAAGCAGAGCCATCCTCCCAAGGACAGAAGCACTGCAACAAACGCCACAGGCACAGCAGGTCTGGGAGTGAGGCATCAGGATGAGCAACCACCTCTTGGTGGCTGCCTGATGGGCAGCCAAAGTTCACGTCTTGAGTCACTTCCCGTCCTGTTTGGAAGAGCAGCGTCACAGCTTCCCTCTCCCTAGAGGAAACCACGCACACCACTCTGCTTGCCAGCTGAAGCTGTTTCAGACACGGAAAAGCCCTCCCTGTTGTCCCTTGTCCTGTTGCTGGGCACTACCAAAACAAATCGGTCCCCATCCAAATGATACCCACCCTCTAGGCATTTAGAGGTGTCGGTAAGATCCCCTCTTGGTCTTCCCCGAGCTGAACAGCCCCAGGTGTCTCAGTCTTTGCTCATGAAGGAGATGCTCTAAGACTCTCATCATCTGTGTGGTCCTCCACTGGGCCCTCTCCAGTAGTTCACAATGTAGGCTTATTGAGATTAAAACCATCAACAGAAAAGCACAGGCTGAGTCTAGCTAGCTAAAACCAGAGGTGCTGCTCAACAGCCTGGTTTGGTGCTTGGACTTGCACTGAGCCACGGCTGAACAATTCAGAGCAGGAAGCTTCACAAAAGCAAGCATTTATGAAACATGGCTTTCTAAAGCACAATGCCAGGCTACAGAGCTACGAAAGTCTTTAGGAGAGGCAAACTGTACGACCTATGAAAGTTTCACAACATCTGTCTCCTGCCCAGAGAATAATCAACATGGCGAGCTGCAGTACTGAACGGAAAGGCACAAGGAGCCAAATGGGAAGAGACACTGTAAGAAATACAAAATAGGGTCTTGAGAGACTCTGGATTTAAGGGCTCATCTTCATTGTAGTTTTATATATTAAAAAAAAACTCTTAAGCAACTATTAATACAATGGAGCACTTAAACTCACAGCCTGGAATACGATCTCTAAGCATTTCAACAGTACTGAAACTGTTAACATCCACATCCTCCAGACCTAAAACAAACCCCATCAATTTCAGAATAACTGTTTCCCAACAGAAAGAGCTGCAGATAGTCTGTAGCAATGCAGACAGTGTGCATCAAGGCAGCATTCCCTCACATACTGTTTAAACCTCCTAGCAAGCAGGAAACTCAAGGGAGAGAAAAGAAGGAAAGAAGAAAAAATACATACATAGCACAATTTATTTCTGGTCAATGCATGTAACCTAACAAAGTGCATTTGTGTGCACCCTATTCAGATAATGCAGCTGCTGCAGACCAGGCTGCAGCCTGCAGTCCCACACATGTTTGCTGCTGGGTTTCCTAAGCACTGCCTTTCATCACACCCTGCTCAAAGCCAGAGGTCACTTCTCAGAAGTACCTGGCAGCTCTCAGCCACTCTTTATCACTCAATTTCTTTGTTCCTTTGTATTTATTTATGTAGGTGTCTCATATGTGTTTTATTGACTCTTTCTTCCACGGTATATGTCTGGTACTCCTCTACACACACAGCACTCCTGCTTACACTGTGTATGGATAAACTTATGAGCAGTACAGATACAAAATGTGCAGTTTTCATTATATTTATATATATATAAATAT
>PPHD01001787.1:0-40184 GCA_002909625.1 Bambusicola thoracicus
ACCTTCAAGGATTATGAAGTCCAACATCATCTGGACTGACCAAAAGTTAAAGCACGTTATTGAGGGTATCACCTAAATGCCTCTTGAATGCTGACAGGTGTGGGGCATCAGCCACTTCCCTAGGATTCCTGGTCCAGTGTTTGGCCATCCTTGTGAAATTTTTGCCCCCACTCATATACCAAAGCAGCTTGATGCAATTGAACTAGCAAGAATTTTTATGCTTATGCATCAGGTTTTGCACAAGATAAGGCATTGAATTAAAGTTCTTTAATTGCAGGAAAAACTCCTTTCACAAACACTGCTTTTTATTTGTAGTTATGCATCAGTGCATGGACAGTTTCAATAATGACTTAAACTGTAATGGCAATTGTATGTACATTATTCAGACAGTGACCAGCAGCGGGAGCAGCAGGTACTCCCTAAAGTTTCCAGAACAAGTATTCCCCACTGTTTTAGCTATTTGATAACCTTGTGCTTTTATATTTCACATCCCCTGTGTTGTGTTGAAGCTGCATATTAAAATCAAACCAGAAGATCGCCTTTTAGCTGCGTTACATTTATGTATCTGTTTGTGGTCTGACAGGGATAATTTAGAGAATATAGCACCACCTTATGCTCACTGCAAGAACAACAGTGTAGTATTTGATTCCTAAAGCACTGTGGACCTCTGCTTTTTATCAGTTCATTTCTCAAATCTGTGTTAGTTTACCTCTTGCACTGAATATTCTGCATAGGTACAGCCACCTGTAGAGAGCTCTCTGTTGACATTACACTGAAAGATTCCTTCTGCTAGGCTATGCTCAGAAACTTAATCTTCTATGGCTAGGAAAGTAGCTAGAAAGAATGGATTTAATCAAGACCAGGGAAGTGAAACCAAGAATGTCTTCCTTTCCTTACGGCATACAGAATGTCTACAATGACTTTATTTCTCTTTAGCTAAATGGTATTAGAAATTGAAAACTGGGACCTGCTACTGGAGAAAAAAAAAAAAAGTTTAGAAGCATGTAGCAGTTCTAACATCACAAGAAAGTCATGGCTTCTTTGAGGAAGCTCTTCTCAAACACTGCTGTCTTCTGTTTGTGTCTTCCCAATAGCTTTGGCAAAAGACAAGAAGATTAACACTTGATTTTACTACTACCTGTGCTTGTCATTTGTCTGAGCAAAGAACTCCTCGTTCAGCTAATCCCTTATGGTTTTTTGCTTGATTGTCCTTATGGAAGTAATGGAGCAAAATTCTAACGTCTCAGTGGTAAATCACACAGTTGAGACTCTTTCATGAATTCAGTTTGGTTCTTCATGACAATTCACATTTCATTTTAACCACTTGTGGGTCGGGGTAATTTGTGGAGCATTTTCACAAGTAAAGCAATGTTACCAGCCTGTCTGCAGGAATTGAAAAAGACTAAGAAAATTCATTAAAAGAAAAAGATTGCTGCTACACCTTGCGACTTCTTTTATGCAGCATTCCTTAAATCATCCAATTAATATATTTTACAGAATGAGCTTCTATCTTAATAAAAGATTAAGGCAACGTTTAATGTTTGCTTGGTTTCCAGGAATGGCAATGTGCACAATCCAGAGGATGCTTCTACCTAGAGGAAGATGGTGAAATCATTAGTCATAAATACAGGTTGCATTTACCTCAAAGGTCTACAGTGTGTATAACTATCAAGCCTTTACACCTTCGTCAAATAGAAGGTAAAAATATTTCTATCTCTTCAGAGAATTTTCCTTCCTAAAAAAATATTTTTTTCCCGACTGATACATCTTCCTCTTCTCTCTTGCAGTATTTAGTGATGTTTTGCAAATATCATAATACTGCAATATTTTTTCTCTGTTGGAAAAGTCCTATTAAAAATATAAATTACTTGTCATATCATTTTGTCGTCTTAGTTGTTTTGTTCTCACTGCGTGGGCAGTAAAATAACATCAAAGTACGTTATCTTTCTTTTTGTAGTTGGCCACTGTCTTAGATTATACTCCACGCACAAAGCGTATTTATATACCTAGCTCTAACTAAGTATTTTATGATGGGTTGGTAATTGAGATTGGCAATAAACTTCACTGCAAATAATTAACTGAAAGTAGTAATTCTCCAATTCCTAACTGGCTGAAATGGGAGCCTGATAACAGACTTTTAATGGTATATGAAAGCGACCTGAAGCTGAACGACTTGAGAACGTCTCAGTGTTTTGCTTATAGCTTTTGTTTTCTTTTTTCATGTGTCAGCTTCTAAAACTGTGCCTTGGAATTATTCTGCTGCAAGATTATTCAGGTGTTGCTTGTAACTAAAAGAGTAACTCTTTATGCACAAGTTCTTCTTTTGCACATTGTTGTCCCGTGTATAGAAATATCTTTGTATTTGGTTGTTAAGAGGAAAATACTGTTATGTAAGGGAAGTATTTCTCTTTTAGCATGAGAATTACCTTTTTATGAGATTCAAAATATCCTCAAATTCCCTACAAACTTGTTTGGTCCTCAGTGTCCTTAACTCCTAACTGCAGAAAACTGAGTCCCTCCATTGCATGTATTCTTTTGCTGTAATCTGTTTAACTTCAGGAACACTAAATTGCCCACTGATTGCCTGCTCTCAAGGGCTGAGCAGCTACAAGAAATCAAATTGGTTCTAGTAGCATCTATTCAACATATTTAAGACCTTCATTGCAGTCATCCTGACCAATGATGCTACATATGGGGATCTTGCTGTCCACATCTTAAAATTTACTTATCTTTCAGAGTTATACATCTTTTGATATCTCTAGCTCTTGCATGTAACGTAAGTTTCCAGTTAAGAAGAATTTAACAATATTTTATGGAATGTCAGAAGAGATTGTAAGTTTGATTAATTGCAAATATATTTGTATAAAGAAAATCAATAAGAAATAATGTTCTACTCATTGTAGAAAACAGTGCAAATATCTTCCTTAACTATCAAAGTGTTTAATATTTGACTGATTAATAGTAATCATTATCTGTAAAACAATTACATTACTTGAAACAGTTTGTCTGATTTGTCTAAACAGGAAGAAATGCTGATAGCACATAAAGGATTTTTGTTTTTTAATCTTAACAGAGATCAGTGCTATAAATGCAATGGAATTATTTACTTTGGGATTCAAAGAACAAACAATTTGGTGAAATTATTAAGAATTCATTTGGGGATTTTTTTTCTTTGTAGGAAAATCTTGTCACTGGTTGTCAGTGGATACGGTATTGTATGTTCTGAAGGAAAGTGAAACCCAAGAGAATCTGCAGCTTGTGTGCTTTACTGAGCAACAAAACGACGAGGTTAGATATTTCTGTTAAATTCCTAGATTATTTTTCTATCTTTTATGGACCTGTTTTTGCTACACGGGTGAGCTTCCATGTGTTTGGAAGAAATTCAGACTAGAGGAGAGAAGCAGCATTTGTTCTGTGCATGTTGCCTTTCAAAATGGACAGAATTTATGCAAGGTGATGTAACACTGTCTTAGTTATGACCTTTGGGGTGAATTGCAAGCCACGTGTTTGGAAGTTTAATGAAGTTCCTGAGAGGGCCATATTATCAAGTAGCATGTTGGCAGGTATCCCCAAATTGCTGGCTCTCTGTATAGATACTCTGTGGAAACTAAGTTGTATTTCTGCATGCTCAAACCTAGAGTTCAGAACTATAACGTTTGTTACAATTTCCTTTCATTTTCTTCCTTCTTGACATATATATGATCTTAAACTTTATGGTGCACAGAATATTCTTTCACTATAGCAGAAGGAAGGGAGGAGAGATGGCATGTAATGACTCCCCCCTTCCAAGCAACAGGGAAATCAGCTTGCTTCTTAAAACCTGTCACTTGTGAATTTGTACATATGAAGTTTTTGTCACTAGTTTGAACAAACCTGATACAACAGGAGGGGAATGTAAAACTGAGTGGCTTTTTTAGCCTCATTTTGGCTGCTTTTGTATTAAAATTTAAGATTTGAAGAGAGTTGAAAATCTGAAAGATGATGGGTCTGCTATTAGACATTTCCAGTTCTTCCCTCATCTCTGATCCTTAATAATTTTTTAACTTGTAGTGCAGTGCAATTAGGAGTGGTTTGGGGCCTTCAAAAAGGCATCACATGGCTTCTTCCATGTTTGCATTTGTTTTAAGGAAAGAACCTAGCACTACCAGTGTTCTCAAGTAATTAATCAATTATGTATGATTATTACTGCTAATAAAGGAGGGCATCATTTGAAAAGTAACTTACAGGTTTGTCTGTCTTCCTTTAAGAGTAGATGTTTGGATGGAAAGGGGAGCTTCCATCAGGAGTTTACTGGCTACTCCCATTCACAACAGGCTGTAGGCTGAAAAAGGTAAAATCACAAAGTACTGGAGAAGCAAAACTGGTGTATAGAGATGAAGATGGTGAACTGGCTCTTACCAAAGAGTTCCGGTGAGTCCTTTTCCCAGATAGGTGTGGTAACCAATACAAAAATATGCACTCCAAATAACATCCAGCTTTTCAGTTACTAAAATACTGTTGCATGGAATATTCTAAAGTAAATTCTTTACTGTATTCCCATAGTGTTTCTAATTACTGAAACAGCAGAGAAAATTAACGTATTTGGATTGAAGTTATTTTAATGGATTAAAATAACTTCAATGGATTAAAGTATTTTTTCATCTTTTAGAGCAGCTCTATTGGATATATTTGAAACAATTGATTTGGATGGAAATGGCCTTCTGAGTTTGGAGGAATACAATTTCTTTGAACTGAGAACTAGTGGTGAGACATGTGATGAGGAAGTGTGGGCTGTATGTAAGGGTAAGTCTGTGGCTGTGCAAAATACAACTACTTAGGACTATAAATCTACTTGCAAACTGTTGTCTATAGCACCCTACTATGTATATAGTTTAGAAGATCTGAGTATTTTGTAGCCTATTGTGAGAACACACATAGATATTAATATTTTTTACTTTTCCAATCTCCTGCCCCTTGTTTTGCTTTGTTCTGATTTGTGTACCACTGTCCTTCTGTTAAGAAAATTCTTCCTATTGCTAATTGCAAAGTTCTGTAGATTAAAAATGTTACAGCTGCCAAAAACTACAGGTTTTCTAAGCACAGATTATATAGTGAATTGGGCTATAACACATATTCATTGATTTAATCTTTTTTCTGCAACTTAAGCTGATACTGCTTTCATAGCTCATAAGGTGTTGAGAGGTGTATTTAATCAGCGTGTATAAGATGCTTTAAAACAAGGGCATCTAGAGCTTATTATGCTTGCTTAGAAAAGTAGACACTAGAAAACAGCTGTTGCAACTATATTTTTTTTCAGATGTAAGCAGTTTCTTCACTAGAAATCTGTCTTTTAAAGGTTCCTATATGGTGTGTCAGTTTGTCCATATTGTGCTAGATGAGAGCTGTGAGATTCTGAGGCTCTGTAAGTCAGATGAGGAAACTGACAGTTAAGTTCCTTTCAGCTGTACTTTACTTTCTGTCTGCAGATTCATATCATCAATGTTACTGGACGTCCTGCAGCTTGCAGGAGCAATATTGGGCCACAAACATTAATTTTGAAGACAAAAGGAATTCTGTGGTGTTGCTTTAGCCCTGCGCATATTTACCTCATAACAAGGCTAGAAAAATGTAACCACCAGTGGCTGTACACTGCCCCAGTAACACAGTGCATTAAATCAATGGTTTCAAAGCATTAGCAGTTTAACTGAAGCTAATGGACAAACTGGAAATTTAGAAGGTGTTGCGTGTAAACTAGAAGTTTCTGCACAAAAAATAGTTCTTCTGCAACCCGTATCTGAAATGTCAGTATGGTATGCCATTAAATATCAGCCCGTGCCATCTGTTAGATATAACTCCTTTGTAGGCTATGACACATTGATTAATTTAGGTCAAAAAATACTTAAGATCTGGCAAGTCCTGCCAACTGTTTCTCCCCAAATCACTCAGATATATTGGAGTTTTTTCCTAAATTATGGAAAGATCATACAAAAATACTTTCCTATAAATCAATGTCCCTTTCATACCTTTACATGTTATTCCTCACTTTATGACTTTGTCAGTGTTAGGTATCTGAACTAGTCTCAGTGTGAATAGGAGTGTATGTGATACGTTTAAAAGAGGAAAGAAGAGAATATGGTGAATGTATTACCCAGTCGTTAATCAGTTGAAGGGTTCAGACGAATATTATAAATCTTGACACCAAAGTTACAGCCGTTTATTATAGCATCTGTACCCTTAGATAGATTTATTAAACTGGTAATCCCTTTTTAATAATATATAGTAAAGATTTAGCATTGTTATGAAGATGAGAAAACCATTTTTAAGAATCGCTGACACAAGGACATTTCAATTATGTGTTTGCTGATATTAGATTGGTCAATCCACCGTATTCCATCAAAAGAGGGGTGCTAGGATTACTGGCATTTTATTGCTTTTTAAGAACTAAGTAAATCACTTCTATATCAGGGCCTCAAGCACTAAGGATGCTGGCCCCATCAGACTTTCATTTCTCATTCCTAATATACCCCATTCTGCAAATCTCACCTGCAACAGATACTGCTAACAAAAGGAAAAAAGATCAATATGAATTATTTGTCTTTGGAAATGTCATCCTCTTTTAGGCTATACAAAGGGTGCACAGTTTCTTGTCATCATCTAAAATCCAGGGTGAAGCTCTGCAGAAGGCTGGTATCTAGTCAAGGGCATTAATTCCCAAATCATACTTACAGAGCCTGAGGCTGCAAGATGGCTCTGTCTTGTAAATCTCATTAAGTACAAGTTTGGCTTTGGAAGGACAAAGGGTGTTTGCAGAGAGAACAGACATTGTTGTAGTGTTACCTTACATTTCTTTTTAAACAGAGAATTTTGATATGAAGAAGAATGAACTAACAAGGCAAGGATTTATGGATCTGAATCTCATGGAAGCCAATGACCGTGAAGGGGATCCTAGTGACCTTTGGGTCACTTTATTGTCACTGGGCTACAATAAAGCATTAGAAATGACAGAGGTACGATAGCTGTACAGCAAAAGTAATTGTTTCACATACAACTTGTTGCATGTGTTTAATTGCAGTGCTGTGTCTGTCTGTCATAAACTGACTTCAGTAGATCAGTGTTCCAACCCGAACACTGCTGATACAGGGTTTACTTGATAATTTTTCAGTCAATATAGCATTCTGCTCCTTAGAATAACCCTGCCACTGTTGTAAGACAGGATTTACCTTTTGCCTTGGACAAGGCAGTATTCTGCGGGATAGAGGCAGTGGGAATCTTTGGTTATATCCTTTGAAAAAATTCACACACCTTGCTGGTAAGCAGTGATAAGAAGGTAGTGGTAGTAAACTGTGACCTGCCAGCAAACATACAAAACTCAGAACTTAGTCACTTTCCTGACCCAAGCTGCAGCAGAAGCCATCAGTCGTGATATAAAAGAAAAGTTACTGTAATGCAAACAGGTGATTACTGCTTACAGTAACATAAAACTAACACAAATGTCAGATAGAGAATGAGGTGACCAGAATGGATTTATAAAGTATTAGAGTGTGTGATATCAGCTAGGGTAAGATAACTTCAACCCCACCCCAAATGTGACTCAGAGCTAATAATTTGCAGATGTGGCTAACTGTTGCCTTTCACAGCAGTGTCTGAATGGGTTCAACATCAAATTTGAGTGAAAGAGCTTTGGGTGGCACACTGTTTGCTTAAAGGGCCAGATGTTATTTCTCTGATTTTATTATGTGCTTATAGATTCTTTCAAAGCCATATCAGCATTGGCATTAATAGTTCATTCTAAAGAAGGTATTTTGAATGAAGAGGGAAAAAAATGAAAAAAAAATCATTAAAGACATAAAATATGCAGATAATTTCATAATTTATCTTGTTTTTTTTTTTTCCCCAAGAAAAGCTGATTTGTTTTTGTTTGTTTTAGTCTGCTTATATTATTTATTTAGCTTTAGATGAAATAAATATATTATTTATTTAGCTTTAGTTAGCTTAGGACCATATGGTTATATAGTCCCCATATAAAAATGTGTATGAAACATACAGACCCAAAAAATCCAGTATGGTAGAGAGACTTTGGTTGGCTCTCACTGAAAACCCTGAGATCGTGGTGAATGGTTTCTGAAGTAGTAGCACTTACTCCTTTTACTACAAGTAGGCCTAACATAGCAACTACAAAAGTGTCTTTCTGCATTTAACCCATAAGAGGGAGCTATCCTCTAAGAAAGGAGATTTTGGGGGAGTTATAAGTTTCTTTTGGTTATGTTATGTCCTAAATTAGCTATGACTTTATGTCTGTAGTTCTTGCTTAATGTAGCTTTCTGAATAACTTTGTTATTCATCTAAACAGGTATATGTACTAAATGGTGTCTGTAATTTAGCCTCTTACTTTCTGGTTTTTCAACCATCTAGAGTGTGATATTTCAGGAGCGTTGAGCCTATCAAGTTCAAGGCAGAGCTGAAAAATCCTAGTGGATCCCTGTAGCCTTTTGAAAGAAACCAAGCTGCTATTATTTAGCCTAATAAAAGGTAAACTCCTGGTTGTTAGACATGCTTCTCTCAGCTGAGATATTGTAAGAGCAATGTGCTTAACGCAACGTTGCAGATATTTAAAATCTGTATGAAGTAGCACAAAGAGCAGAAGAGTGACAAGTGAAGGAGATTGGTTTATTTCAGAAACTGAAAGAAATTAGGACTTCATATTCGTTCCTGTATGTTTTGCTATCCAAGAAATGATTTGTTATGTTGGAAAGGAAAGCACCAAACAGCCTATCAGGGGAATTGGAACTGGCTATTTTGTCCTGGTCTTTCACTCTGTTCATGAAATCACCACAGCTCTCAGGTTTTGGATTTTTAATACTTAGTGACATACTTTCATTTGGATAATTTTACTTCAGAGTATATATGAAAATCCCTAGGAGCTGTGGATGAAAATCTGAAGGAAAAAGCCAAGGATAAATTGATGATAGAACTCTTCTCCATTGCAGGCATGCCCCTTTGTCATTGACATCTATGCAGAAAAATGCAAACCCAGAATTAAAGCCATTTATCTGGAGGCAGGCAGCTGGCAACTCAACAGGGCTATCTGCAAGTCTGTTGTTAATAAAGGAGATGCCAAAGTAATGGATGGCTGTGAAAACATAATCGTCTATACCTATAGAACTGGCATGCGAATCACTTCTGTTATTGAAAATAAGGTATGGCACCATACTTCTGTAAGGTACTTTGTGTTAATGTCTGTTATTGTTCTTCTCCTTCCATGCTTCAGTTTTGGGAATTACGTTTTCTGTTAACTTGCTATTCTTACTGGTCTACTTTGCTACTAGTCAGCATGAACAAACATAAATCCAGGTAAAACTTGTTGGTGAGATGCAGATTTTAAACCTTTTTGCATCGATCTTGATGAACGTTCTGTTAATTTTCTTTCATTTATAACAGGAACCGTAAGTACATAAATACTATGCAGTAAGACGCTAAACTTAAGATGCTTTAAGTCTTAGAAGCTCATAACGAGAAGTGTATTTTTAAATGGGCAAACATGCAAAAGCGGGGGTGGGTTGGTGGACTAATATTAGGACTGAATGCGGAGGTTCTTTGGAGCCACACGTTTAGAAATGCACTTCGCCCTTTAGAGTAGGTATACTGGAGTTATTTTTATGTTTGGAGGTATGTCTGAGAGGGAGACAAGATCTGTGCTGAGGTGACTGGTTGCTGGCTGGTGAAAATCACTGACCATTGCCATTTATACCATTTGGGTTTCATATGTAGCTTTGCTCCCCGTTGAGCAAATAGTTACGCTTCCCTGAAAATCTCATCAGAGAATTTGTTGGCTGGAGACTTTGCATTGTAAATGTCTGGAAAGAAATAATGATGGGGCAGTTTTATGCATCTGCCTTCTTCCAAGCTTCCTATGGTGCAAGCGGTCTGATTTTATCTTCAGTTATTGTGTTGATTATTTCAATGGAAATAATTGTCTTTGTTATTTCTGAAATTAAATTAAGGAAATATGCTATTTCTCGAGGGAGTCCGTTTTCGTTTTGCATATGTATTTCATCAGTGGGTAGAGAAAGGTGTCTGTTTTGTAACCATCCCCAGTCAGGATGTGAGCTGCAAAGATGAAAAGACCTCACATAGAGAGCCTCAGTCTTCTCAGAGAATAAGTAGAAACGAGTCTATTGACTCCTCATTTGTGTGACAAAAGAAATAGTTAATGCGGCATTTCCTGTCATCCAAAGCGCAAACTTGGACTAGCATGCCCTCTCTGCTAGGTGAATTTCTCTTACCTTCTTCCTGTTGCTTTAAGTATCTTCCTGTACAAATAATTCTCACGGCCAAGTAGTAGGATTTCACCAAACTGCCCGAACACCTGGGAGATCACGATAATAATATTAACACTAGATCATCTTTACATTTCTGCAGCCAACAGTGGCCATATTTACACTCTGTGGCCCACACATCTTTTGTACTGTGAGCACCAAAGATAGGCTAGAAAGGTCTGGCAAAAAGAGCTGATAGGAGCTTCTTGTATGGCATAAATTGCTTAACGTAACTGTGTTTCTGTTCCGTTTCTCAATACAGAGGGACTGTTGGACAGCATTGTCTAAGAATCACATTTCCTAGGCTCTCTGTTGAGTGAATGGCAGAGTGTAGTAGTACGCCCTTAGATACTGAGTCTGAATACTGCTTGAGGTAAACTTGTGGTCAAAGAATTTTCCCTTACTTCAGCTTTGAGTTTTATATATTGGATCCTTCTTGGAAGCATTTGCACATCTTTAGTGAGAGTGACTATTGAGTGATTATACTTAAACGAATTCTGCCCCATATTTTTTAAAATCTCTATGAAGATGAGCTGCTTTTCTCAAGAGAATGCTTGGAAGAAACCATGAGCAGAAGACTGTGACAAGTCACATCTTGATGAGTGTCCCTTACAAACTGCTGTGCGTGCTGCATGTGTGACTTGTGGCAGTCCAAGTGAGGAACTCTGGTCCTCTTTGAAAGAAATCACAACGTGAGAAGTGCTCCTACTCCTGACATGGGGCATTTAACTTCAGAATTTAACTTAAATTCTCATATAGTTGATCATAATTTCGGAATGTATCATATGAGCTCCTGAAGAAATTGCCTTTTGCTATAGGGATAGGATTTTTGAAAACCAGAATGGCTATTAAATATCAGATTAAAGATTCTTTTAGGGCAGTGTCCTTCTTCCAGCAATGTGCTGGAGGGGATGTTGCAAGTACAAAAGCTGGGCAGACATCCAGTGTCACTTCACCAGATCACACACCCAGTCACTGTGATTTGCAGCTCTGGGACTACTTGAGACAGAAATATTTTCTTTGCTCTTGAAAACCCTTCATGTATTTCTTTGAGATGAATTTGTCCATTCACCTTTTGAAGCTATGGATGTTTTCAGCATCTGTAATGCTCTATAGTGAATAGTTGTCTCACTTAAGTGGTTCCCAGGTTGCATCTTCAGAAGTGCTGAAGTTATTTCCATGAGTCGTAAGTTACTTCTAACTATGAATCTGGGCTCTGATGATGCTTACATATGTCTGAGTTTTTTATTCCTTTAAGAGAACAGCTGTCAGCATCCTTAAAGTATTTCTACCCAGTAAAAATAGCATAGCTGAGGAAATAGGAGGGATGTGTAGTTCTCACATAAAGAGCAGCCGCTTTACCATTAAGACTAATTGGCTCCTTCATGTTTTTTTACTTGCAGTCTGATAACAAAGTGATTGTTCACGTCAACAATGAGCAGAGTAGGAACTGCCTAAGTAATAGAGGCCTTGCTGTTTTTGCTGTGGAAGTGGCACCAAAATCTATGATGGTAAGAATTTATTGTTTAGCTCTCTAAAATCTAAGCGAAAAGCAAAAATCATTTGACAACTGTACTGTTTCCTTTTGCAAGTCTTTTATCATGATAATAAGCGTGTGGATAGTGAAGAAGTCTGTCTTCATCACCAGTACAGATCAGATATTGTTTTACTGCTATTTCAAAGCTGAACACATGCTTGATATAACCATGTTTCCCAGTGCAGATTGATATAAAATTATATTGCGTTTAGTTTGTCATACGTGTGCTCCCTGATTTTGGATGATAGTGCCTCTTTCAGTTGTCCATTTGATACATGTATCACTTAGTGATGTTTTTAATACTCTATTTGTTTGCTTGGTTTTTTTACTTCACAAATTTTAAGCAAATCTATAGATTGTTGTGAGAAACAGACTGAGCCAGGCATGAATGAGTCAGAGAAAAAAATCTTGTGATATTTTCCTTCCTTCATTTATGGAGAAAAATCCAACTTTAGCTGCTCTAGAAGTATGGTCTGTGCCTTTCCAAGAGGTGGTGTGCAAACTATTTTACATTTCACAGCTTTCCAGTCTGCATGCATTCAGATCACTGTTCACAGGCTGCTCAAGGAGGCTGTGGATGCCCCATCCCTAGAGGCACTCAAGGCCAGGCTGGATGTGGCTCTGGGCAGCCTGGGCTGCTGGTTGGCGACCCTGCACATAGCAGGGGGTTGGAATGAGTTGAACATTGTAGGCCTTTTCAACCCAGGCCATTCTGTGATTCTATGAAACAGATACAGCCCAGTGACACTGGCAGGGTGGGGGCCCAGTTAATATTGCTACTGACAATTCAGATAATTGTAGCCTGCTCCTGTAGTGTGTTTTATTCATTTTACTTTGTTTCGCTCAGTATAAACCATAGGCTCAGTGACCCTTGTGAATTCTTTGCTGTCATAATAGATGCTGATTGTTTTTCAGTTAATATTTGTCATACATGGACTGAAATATTTGATGTTGCTTGCATAGCATTCTAGGTAATATACATACAATCCTTCAATAAACATCTATCTCACCAATACTTTCTCTCTTGCATACAGGTTTCTCAGCATGTGATGCCACTGAACGAGCAGGAAGAATGGCTGTATAATTGTGTGCATTCCCTCTTACACTAAACACCGTAGTCAGAGTGCTGCTTCTTGGCAATGTTTAAATCACAGCCTCTGCAACAGAACTTCTAGGTGTGCCCTTCAAAGCTGGTATGCTTCTCAGTTTCATTTGTTAAAGCCAATGAATCACATAAGTACTTATTTCTGGTATCCCATGTCCGCTACTAGCTTTTAAGAAACACAAATAGTGATAGCATAGGGATGGAATAACTGCAAGTCTGTAAAATTGCTTGACACAGTAGAATATTCGCATGCTGTCTAATGAAATACGCCATCATGAAAGAGCTGGGACACTAAAAACGAGTTCTGTTTGGTGATACAGCTAACAGTTGTAATAGAATTGTGTTTCATAAGGGCTGTTTCCCCAAATATGCCCTCATTTGTTGTAATAGCTAATGTAGTTCCATCGCATAATGGAACTGCTTCGCTGGGAAAAAACTTTGTTAAACTGATCTGATGGATTCCTAATTCAACACTGCCATGATTTTTATGTGAGCGATAAAAAGGGGTGGGGTTATTTATCTCCTGCTAAAGGATTTGATTTTTTTTGTCGTTTGATAATACCTTGTTCTAAAAACATTATCAGCTTTTAAAATACTCTTTGATATGAAATAAAATCTGCCTTTTCACATGCAATAAGGACATAATATTTGTGCTCCTAACTGTTAACTGCAACTAGTTCTTTCCAACGTAGCTGAACTAAGAGGGCTCGAGGTACTACAAGCATTCGGGCAGTTATGTTTTTCTCAAAGTGTCTGTTGGTATAAAAAATGATGACCTGCTCACTGGGTGCTTCGGGAGTGCCTGAGTTTAAAATAGCCCTGAAATATATGTGACCTCATCTGAAAGGGCGGCGAGCAGTCTTGAAAAGCTATATTTATCTGCCAGCAACTCCTGCACAACGCTGTTGCTCTGCTGTAATCATACACTGGGCAAGTAAATGTCAGTTACAAAATGAGAGTGCTGCTAGAGGCTGGCTGTGATTTATGCCCTTCAGTAACTGGAACTCGGGCAGGTCTGCTGGTGAGCTTTTTTTTCTTCCTATCAAGTGCAGCAGATATCGCTTTCATTTCCAGAATGGCCTAAAAGCAGCAGAAATTGTACTAAAAGACTCCGGAAATATTTGGTAACTTGCAGCCGACCACACAGAGCCCTGTAAACACTGCCTCAGGCAACGTGTGGATGTCAGGAGTCCCTGGTAGCATCTGTGGAAGGAACTGGGAAACAGTGGAACACCTCCATGTGTACTGTAGGCAGTACAGAGCAGCACAATTATTTGCCTTATTTCTGCTTTGGCATTGGAGTCAGGCCTGGTAGATGTAGCAGGAACCCACGTGCTATTCTGTCTGCACTTTAGGAAAGAAACAAGTGCCTAGCTGAGTAATCACTGCAAAGAGACCTGATTTTGCTACGGTTAAGGTCTAGTAAAACATGACACAGCAATGGGGAATGGGACCTTTTCCTTTTCAGATCTCACTGTTAAGAAGAGTTTCAGCAGCATTTTGAAGGGGAACATAGGCTAGTTCTCTTCTCTGTGGCATTCTCCAGCTTTTCTGCCCGGGAGAGTGGGGATCCTGGCTGTATCTGCAGAGTATTTCCAGTTCGCTTCAAGTTGAGGCGCTAGCAAGGTAGGAAAACATTCTAGCTTCTACTTTTAAGGCAGAACGCGGGCGTCAGCTGCTCGCCGCTTCTCTTCAACCGGCAGCCAGGAGGGAGAGGCAGCGTCTGCAGCAGCAGCACTGACTTCTGCCGTTGTCTCCGCGCCCAGAACCAAAGTCCCGCTGCCTTCGGGTCCCTGACAGCCGCTGCCCGGACCCCGCTGCGCCTTTAAGGGGCGGGCGGCGCGGAGCCGTGCGGGGCGGGGAGCGAGCGGGGCCGGCTCCCCCCGCGCCCGCCGACGCCGCGCCCGGAACTCGCAGCCCGGGCCGGCCATGGTGCACATCGAGACGGTGAAAACCAAGGCGTACGCCGACCAGAAGCCCGGCACCAGCGGGCTGCGCAAACGAGTCACCGTTTTCCAAAACAATGCCCACTACGCCGAGAACTTCATCCAGAGCATCCTGGCCACCGTGCCGCCTGCCGAGCGGCAAGAGGCCACGCTGGTGGTGGGGGGCGACGGCCGCTTCTACATGAAGGACGCCATCCAGATCATCGTCCGCATCGCCGCCGCCAACGGGGTACGCGGGGCTGGGGCTGGGGCGGCTCTCGGCGTGGCCTCGGGCCTGCGGGGCAGGAAATGCCGGTGACAGCGTTGCCTGCGGCTTCACAAACCTTTGGTACGCGCGGGTGGACAGTGACAGGCCGAGGGGGATGGCTTCGGACAGAAGGAGGTCAGATGTGGGGAGGGAGTTCTTGACTCAGAGAGTGACGAGGCTCCAGCACTGCTGCCCAGAGCTCTGAGTGCTTCATCCCTGGAGGTGCCTGAGGCTGTGGAGTTGCCCTGGGCGGCCGGAGCTGGAGAGGGCACCCAGCCCACTGCAGAGGGGAACTGGATAGGCTTTGAGTTCCTCTCCTACCCAACCATTGTATGATCTATGAGCACAGAAGTTGGAGAGGCTCTGTCTTGGTGCTCCTTCTTACTGTGGGCCAGAGCCGTGTTTCATATCCAGCAGCATACACCGGTGGTGAGATGTGCTGGGTGTGGGCCAGTGGGGTGCCCTCCCAGTACTGCTGAGACCACAGCTGCATCGGTTCACCTGCTGCAGTGCTTGGTCAGCCTGAGACCAGCCCAGAAGGGGGAGCTGGGTTAGAGAGCGAGGCCTTTTCTTCCCCTCGGCCTTTTGCAAGCAGAGAATGCCATCCTCTCCTGGGCCACCTGGCTCCTGCTTGTCAGCAGCAGGCTTCCCTTGCAGGGCAAGCAGAGGATGCTGAGTGGTTAGGGTCAGGTATTAGGGTGGAACCTAACAGTTACCTGCTTCAATTTCCCAGCGATAATCAGATCTGTAATTATGAGGCTGAAGGAGAGCAAGACAAAATGTGAGATCACTGCTTCCTTATGGCACAAAGAAGCAGATAACTGCCTTTTTGGACTGCGTAGACATTTGCTTTCAGTGATGCATGGTGACTGGTCACTGTTAGGTGTGTGTCCCATGTCCCTGAGCACCAGCCTTGCCTGGTGCACCTGTGAGTGATGGATGCTACAGCCTTTCCTTCTGGGAAAGGCACAACCATAGTTTTATTTATTTATTCTAAGGAGAGTTGGAGCTGAAACATGCAGCCTGACAGCACCTTGGATGCCTATGAATAAGCTGACTGGGAGGTTTGTTCGCTGGGACAAAGCCTTGGTTTGTTTAGCCCTGGTGGGCTGTGGCAGCCTTCCAGGCAGTGCTGCGCTCTGCACCTCAGTTCCAGCAGCAGGAAAGGGCTGAAGGTGCACTGGGCTGGAGCTGAGTGCTGTTTGCTCAGAGTCCTCTGCTTGCATCGTGCTGATGCTCATGTATGTGCAGCATCACAGCACTGAGCTCTGCAGAGCAGGTCCTGGGGCCTGCTCGCTGGTGGGCATTTGCCTTGCAGTGTTTTGACCAAATTGATTCTGAGTGCTGGGGGAGAATTGGCTCTAAAGTGAGAAAAGCCTTCTGGAAAAGCAAGATGGGAAACAGGAAGGAGAGAGAGAAAAGAGTGGGTAAATATTTGGGTCGAGAGCCAAGACACCGGTGTATGGAGTGAGAAATTTTACTTGACAAGCTTTTCATTCTGAATCATTAATTTATAAAGCAGGCAAGTAGCTGTGGCCCTGGGACAGGATGTTAAGCTTTTTCAAGCAAAAATTAAGTGATAGGATGAGAGGTGATGGCCATGGGAGAGTCAGATTGAATGTTAGGAGAAATCTCTTCTCCAAAGAGTGCTCAGCACTGCACAGCTGCCCAGGGGTGGGGGATCACCATCCCTGGGGGTGTTCCAGAGCTGTGGGGACGTGGCATTGAGGGATGTGGGCAGTGGGGATGGAGTGGGGTTAGGCTTGGTGACTTTACAGAGCTTTTCCAACTGTAGTGATTCTCTGTTTCTCTACTAGCCAACTCCTGATGCAGGTTCTTTCTGCCCTTGTGGCAGAACAGAGAGAGTGGCATGGACTGTTTAATGAATTTATAGTGGATGTAAATCTGAGTTAGTAATCAGGAGGAGGTACCATGACCTGCTCGCCAAAATGCAGAGCCCAAAGAAGCTCAGTACGGTTGCTGGCTGAGCGTGAATTGCATGGGCCTTAGTAAAACATGAGTGTTGCCTTGCTAAACTTAAGAATGGGAGAACCGCCAGGTCCCAAGAAATGAGACGGATGCAGAGTTTCTTTATTAAATGCAAAATGACCATTTTTTACATTTTTAATGAGTTTCTGTGTATTTGCTGTCCTGTTTTGGAATAACTGGAGGATGCTTGCTTCCTGGTTTCTCTCTAATTAGGAATGCTGGTTCCTTGATAGCTACCGCAGTGCAGTTGAGTACAAGCCTATGAATTTCCTCTTTCATCGGAATAAATACGAAGTAGCTGGAGGTCAGCCACCTTTCCAAGAGAACAGTGAGCTATTCTGTGTAAGAAACTCAGAGTTCTCAGGAACCTGCTGCCACCTGTGTGCAGTGTGCTTTCTTGCACAGCAGTAGCTCAGCCTTCTCTCTGGGCCTGGGGGGTCTGATGCCAGCAGCCAGGTCTCAGTGCAAGGCTCAGGCACCTTGTGGTGAGAAATAGTGAGCCATGTAGAGAAAATGCCACAGGTCGCTGTGCTGCACTGCTTTGTCTACAGGGAGTGAAGAAATAATAAAGATAAATCTAGGCTTACTGCCCTTTCTAACAGCTTTTCTGCCTGCTTTTGATCACCAAGGTGTATTGTATGGGGATGCATGTGCTTGTCTCAGCAGCCAACCCACCACTTGTGCCAAAGCAAGTGCTGGACAACAATATTTCTGGTCCTACGGGAGGAAGGGGTGATGGTGTCAGTGCTTTAAGATCTGGTGGAATGGTCCTTCAGGTGCCACGGGAGAAACCCAAGGACCACAGTTTATGGTTGTTAGTTTCACAAAGTAAAGGGTAAGGATTCCGAAGAAAGTTCCAGTTTTGTCTCCATCTCAAACAGTTAGCATTCACCTAAATGCTGGTGTTGGAATAGCAACAACTCAGTTTGCACTTCTGTGGTTAAGAAGTGTTTATCCTATTTATAAGGTTGCATTTATAAAAGTAAACTAACACAGACGCTGTTGGTTTTGCCATTCTCAGTTGGCATCCAGCGTAGCCTCCTGCTTTGTTTTGGTCTGTTGTGCCAGGTTTCCTTTGTGTTATTCCCACTTAGTAAGCCTAACTCCTTAATTACATGAATAAAGCTTAAAACCTCTTTTTGTCATCACCTGTCAGAGCTGAACTGGGGCTGTACTGTAGCTTTAAGTGAAAAGGGTGCACAAGTTACAGAACTGGGGTTGTAAATCTCGATCAGATCACCTACCCAGCAGCAGGGTGGTTCACTGATGTTGTCACCTGCTACTTACCACGTTTATTGTGCCCCAGTTCCTTTGCAAACTGAGAGATTTTGCAGTGCTGCAAATTGCTTGAAGGTGTTTGGAATGCCAGGCAGTGCTTTGCATGCTAAACTCTAACCTGGATTTGTTTCACTGCTGCAGGATAAACAATGCTCTACTAGAAATACTGCTCTCTACCCTGCAAAGTTTGGTTTCCTGGCTTGGCTGCTATTAAGCTTTCTCCCCGCTCAATTATCCCGGGGAAACCAAGTGTTTGAATTCAGTTGCACTGCTCAGCAGCTCTTCATTTGCTTAATTTGGCAGCCCTGCTTCATTTTCTTTGTGTTCTTCTGCCACGGTTCCCTTTCTGACGCTGCAGCCCCCATCTCACTCTCACTCCTTTCTCCTACCTGGATTTGAAGTTGCAGGCTATTAAGGCAGTGACGAGGCTGGCTGAGCTCAGTGCCTTTTTGGAATTTTAAACTAGAATGACAACTCCAGAAACTCCAGCTGAAGGGAAGAGCCAGGGTGCTTTGAGTTAATCTTTGCAAATCCTGCAGACAGAGAGTTGAAATCCATACTAACAGGGGCTTAACTGTAATCTCCTGGAACAATGGCTAAAAGCAGACACCTTGGCTCTGGCTGCGCTGGTAAGGATCCTACAGTCTGATGTGTTTGTCCTGGTAAAGCTTGGGGTAGGTGAGCTGAACTTGAGGAGTGTTACCTCTGTGTCTTATGGCTGAGCTCCACCAGGAACAAGAAATACATCTGATGGGTTTGTGTTCTTTCATCGTGGTTCTCTCTGAACTAATCAGTGGAGTGATTAATGCTTCAGATGATGAACTGAAATATATCACAGAAATAAACAGAACTGTCCTAAGAAGGAGAAAAGCTAAAGGGGCAGAAGGAATCAAAATGTGGATGTTATCTGGACGTTTACAGCCATAGTACAAGCTGCTGGTGACATATGAAGCATCAGCTCTGCAGGACTGAGGATGAGAGTAGGGCACAGAGACTGTTGGCTGTGTCCTACAGTTGTCCAAAAAAGCAAACAGCATTCTGACATTTTCAGATAGTGTTGGTGTAAGTGAAACCCAGGAAAACAAGTCTTACAGGAATGGTGCCTGGTGTGGGGTACCACCCCATCCCATGGATGGGAGGCGTGCTGTTGTTTGCAGCAAGGGAAGGGCGGCTTGTGGCCATGGGCAGGTGTGGGCATGCTCCAGGAAGCTGACCTTTGGATGCAAGGTTTCTCAATCGCGATTGTTGCTGTGTGCACCTACTGTGGCAAAGGGGATCAGCCCCTAACTGCGTGGCAAACCTGGAGCCTTCTGTGGGATCCAGAGCAGCCCTGCTGATGATAACTCCATCCCTAGCTCTGCAGAGCTTATTTTCCGGGTATCTGCTTTCTGCCACCCACCTGGCTTCTGTCCTGGTCCTCGCTGGGGTGCAGTGTAATTACAGAGCAACGCAGGAAGGGGGCAGGAGGGAGTTAGGGAAATGTCATTTCTGTTCTAAAGGAAATATTGCATTTGAAATAATTGCATAATTCCACGAAATAATTGCAAAATATCCCTTTTGGCTTTTGCATAGCGTGTGTGTCCCTTCCTCCCCCTCTCTTTTGCTTTCTTGAATGTCACGTACAGGACTGAGTGGGATGGGAGAAGGTAGTGTCACAGCTCGTGGGGACAGGGGATGGGGCAGGGGTCAGCAGCACCAAGTCCAGGGAGGAGCTGCGTGCTGAGATGCTTTGCTGAAATTCAGGTTCTCTCAAAATAGTCTTGTTTGTCTTTTTATCATTAACCAAAGTCAACAGTTCATAGCTTTGACTCTGCTCTTGCATGCCTAAAGTGAATGGGAACCTACGTGAGCAGATTGCTCTGCTCTGGCAGGTTGGCTGTTTGGAGTGGAAACATGGAATTGGAGACCTACGAAGTGTGACCACAAGGGAAAGCTGAGGAAATTGGGATTATTTCCTGTAGAAAAGAGAGGATACTGTGAGCCTCTGTGTTAAAGAATTATTTTAATGTGCAAGAAGGTGTCAGAAGGAGGATTATGATCGATTTGTTCTCTGACAGCTCAGGAGGACTTAAGCTGCAGGGAGAGAGAGATGTAGGACAGGCTGCAGGAAGAAGGGAGGGATCGGAGGACCTGCTGAATTCGTTTCCTTCCTGTAAGTGATTGCAGGTGTCCAAGCAAAGCCTCTCAGGTGATGAATTGAATGAGCCTTCCCCTCCCCAGGGCTGAGGTCTGCCTCTTGAGTTTTTTTACCCTTCTGGATCTCCTGGTAAGCGTGCACACACCAGCCTAGCAGTCCTGGTTGGCCCATTGCTGGTGTTGCAGTTTGTCCCAGACATTGATGCAGGTGTTGCAGGAAAGCCCTGGGATTGGGTGAGTGCCCAAAGACTATCTGCATGGATATGTCACTTCCGTCCCTGTGCTTTGCACGTACTGCCTCACAGCTGGATACTGTATTATGTTTGAAATAATGCATTTCTTTTTATGTATCTTAGTATCCAGTGACTATCACCTTCGTCCCTATGCTGAGTTCGGTTCCTCTGCTCCACACGTGCAAACTTCATTAGCTCCTCATCCAGCCAATGTGTGGGCAGCTCCTCAAGGTGGAGGAGGAGTGCCATGTGGCACAAAGGGTTTGGCTGGGGGAAAGAGCTCACAGGCTTTTCCCTGCCAGGGAGGCTCGTTCTGGGAGCTGGGCTTTGTTTTCTGTGCCGCTAGAGGGAAACCTCAGCCTTTGCATGGAAATGGAGGCGCTGCAGCTGCAGGATGCTGGAACAGCACGAAGACGTACGTGTAATATACATATGGATTGCTGCTGGCTGCGTGGCCCAGGCAGTCTTGCTGCTGGAATAAAGTGAAGATTGTTGTAAGAGGGTCTCTTTCCCCCTTGGAAGAAAATCTGTCAATGTTTGGAGCAGAACGGTTGGGAAACAGTCCTGTGGGAGCCCTCACAAAGCATCACAGCTGTGTACACAACTCCTTTTCTTTCCCCCTCCTTAAGAATGGGACAAAATGAGTCATTCGGAAGTGTATGGTCCTTCGTTTTCCAGAAGTATCTGTAAATTCTGCCTGCAGCTCGGACAGAGGACTCTACGTATCGTTAAAGGGGAGACCACGGTTTCAATCCAGCATTTGAGGCTGACGGAGATGATGCCTCTTAATAACTTCTTGTGTTTGGGTCCCTGCTGGCTGCAAGCTTTTCCAAAATTAATGACTTTGTCATAAGCTGTGTTCTGATTTGAAAGGTTTGGGTTTTTCCTAATAACTTGTGCCGTGCATAGCGCCCAGGGTAGGACTCGTGTGGGTATTCGGTTGAAAGCATTGCGTTAGCAGTGTTTTCGCTGTGCATGGATTTCTCTTAGTCAAGCAAAGGCTGACTGGTTGTGCTCTGCAGATGACGTCCCGTTATTTGGGGGTAGCTGGCGCCGGGGCGGTCAGGATGTCAGAGTGGGACTCGTGTAAGCAAAGTGCGGGTAACAGATCCGTTGCCTTCCATTTTAAGAGTGACCTTTAGCTTGCTGGAGGCTGCAAAATGCGGGAGGCTTTTCCTCCAGGGCCACGCAGATCTGCTGGGCTGGCAAAAACGCCGGGCAGCGCATCGGTGTGTGCGAGCGGGTGCTGAGCTGCTGACGGAGGGCCGGGAGGACAGACAGTGCCGGCAGCAATAGCGCAGAATGGCGAGGGGCCGTGCCTGGGGGGAGCAGAAGGTGGAGAAGGAGGCAGAAATCACCTTTTGCTGACTGTTGGGAGAGCAGCGTGGGGTTGTGTGTTCTCCGTGACATTGATCCTCCACGGCAAGTGCGGAGCAACATCTTCAGTTACAGGAGCCGTGTTCAGCTCAACGTTCAAGGAGCTATTTTTGGGTGCTCGGCAGCTTTGCTGAGCTCCTGTCCAGTAGGTGTGCCATTGCTGGTGTCAAGACTGATACATTTTTTTAAAACATTATTCTTTTTCTTTTGTATTTAACCGTAGTTTACTTCTTAAATGCACTTACTTGAAAAAGGAACATGGAAGCTGCTCCTCTGCCTTTGCTGACTGTGCCAACAGCTCCTTACAGCGATCAGAAACCAGGAACCAGCGGCTTACGGAAGAAGACCTATTATTTTGAATCCAAAATGAACTATTTGCAGAACTTTATCCAGAGTATATTTTTTTCCATAGACCTAAGAGATCGACAAGGATCTTCTATGGTAGTTGGAGGTGATGGAAGGTACCTTAATAAGGCTGCAGTGGAACTGATAGTCCAAATGGCTGCTGCCAACGGGGTTGGTAAATGCTAGATGACTAAATTCCTATGGTTGTATAGCTGATAAATGCAGAAAACCAAAACAAATTAGTCAGCGGGAGATTGAATTTTCCCATAGGTTTTATTCAACTGCTAACAGATAACATTTCGATGGAAAATTGGACTGGTAATACCGGAATTACTGTTTTAATTACTGTTGAAAGAAAGTTAGCAGTGAGTGGAAACCCGTGCAGTGATCTCTGGTAGTGCGGGGAGCAGATAAGCCAGGGCTGTTTGCAGCAGAGCATGGCTCAAGCACCGTAGTGCTGCTGGGGTTGTGTCTGTGTTTCCTGTTGCTTTTTAAGAAGAAAAGGCTTTGCTGTCTGTTCTGCATTTCCTGATGCAGAGCAAAACTTTACCCTAAGAGATCTGGCTTACGGGAATGTGTTTGACAGAAAAGCTTATCCGATCACAACAGGGTGATTTGTAATGAGCAATCGAATCAGAGGAGAGAGAGATATATATTTTTCTAAATCAAAATGTTTTCCAGCTGGAGAAAAAAAAGTCCTTTGGCATTGCAAATTAATGCGTTCCTCTTAAGTCAGTGTATATGCTGAGTCGAAGAGCTGGAAAATGTACACATCAAGAGCCAGGCCTGCTGCCTGGGCTTCTCCACACCAGGACGGGTTTCCTGCTGGTGAGGATGAGATTAAGCTGATCTGCATCAGCTGAGACTTCTCTGCTGCATTTCTTTCCAGCATTGTGTCCCATGCCTGGCTGAAAACAAGTTTTGCTGTTGAGTTTGGTATTTTTTGTTAGTTATTTTTACGTAGTCTGGCTAAAGCCTGTGACTTTGTTAATCAGTTTTGTGCTAATCTTGCTCTATAGAGTAGGAGAGATGAGTCTGAGGATGTGTTCGACTATAAAAAGCCACAAGGGAGAGCATGCATGTCATATTTGGGATGTGCCAAAGTGTCTGTTGGCATGTGCCAGAGACAGGTGCTGTCACCTCCGCAGATGCGGGATCAGCAGGATTTCCGAGTGGCACCGAGCACACTCACTGTGCCAGTGGAGCACGGTGCACATCATCTGCTTTAAATTCCAGTGATGGGGTTAAAGAAGTGTCCAAGGTTATTTGTCAGCTTAACGTGAAGGGCACACAGGGGAAGCTCTGTGTTCTGGGCTATACTGCACAGAGTATGGGCTGTTTGGAGCTATATGACTGATGTCCTCAGCCTGGAAAGCATGGTTTTGGGGTGAAGAAGGCCGGAAGCATCAGTCCGTGTGACTGGGGTGTGGAGGAGACCTGTGGGAGGCCCTTCCTGCTGGAACAAAGCATGAAACAAACAGAAAGGCAAACCCACATAGATCAGGCTGCTGCAAATTTGATGTATGGCATAATGCATCCTGTGATCTAGATAGTTGGACACTATAAGGGCAGCAACGCTCTGACCAGCTGGTAGAAGGGTGCTCACACTGACTTTCTAAGCTGCTCACACTGACTTTCTAAGCTGTGCCCGTGGCTTGCTGGAGATGTGGATATCTCAGCTCCCCACTTGCCTGGCAGCCATGGTGTGCAGTAACCAAAGGGCAGCACAGGGGCTTAGCACCCAGCGGTGCCACGGGCAGGAATGGCAGCCATCCCACAGAGCCAGCTTAGCACTGCACGGGGCCTTCAGGCTGGGCAGGCTGGCTTTTGTCTTCTGGTTCCTCTTGCCTTTGAATGAAATTCCTCCCCTTTTCTCAGCTGTATTCAGAGTCTAATCTCCTTGGCTGATGGAGAGTGGTCTGGTGTATTTTTAAATCTCTATCACCTCATCTGGGGGCTATGGTAAGGGGCATGTTCTTCCAGAAAAACAGTTGTCTTCTGTTTTACTACATGAACCCCAGCAACTGCATCCTGATTACCTTGTGCTGCTTAGCACGTTGGTCTGGATTTAATCTCAGTGATATTACCGAATTTATGGGAGGGAGGTGCAATACCCGCTGAGAGTAAGAGAATCTGCATGTGGTCCCGTGGGAGCAGTGATGATGATCGACTTTTGTTTTGCTTTGGCTTCTCTCAGTCCTATTGTGTCTTTTGAAAGCAATGTTCGAGACCACAGGCAAAGGTTTTCTTGTTTTGTTTAGATGCCTCTGGAAAGCTCTGCTCTTCAGTGCAGGCTGCCATTTCCAGCATTCATAAGCAAAAATGCTAAAAAGGCTCAACAGAGCAGGGTCAGATGCTGACCTTCAAGTTATATAGCACAGAGCTTTCAGCCTCCCAAGTTACAACTGTTTCCTTCAGGACCTCTGCCATCCAGGTGCCCCTGATGAGGCTCTGCCTTACCTGTTGTTGGTGTTGGGATGTTTGGTGCTTTGGCTGTATTCAGAATTTGAGACTCAAAGTAGTTTGTTCTGCCCTTTAATTTTCAGATTGGCCGCTTGGTCATCGGGCAGAACGGCATTCTCTCCACCCCAGCAGTGTCCTGCATCATCAGGAAAATCAAAGCCATCGGCGGCATCATTCTGACGGCCAGCCACAACCCTGGTGGGCCCAATGGAGATTTTGGGATTAAATTCAATACAGCCAATGGAGGTAAAGTTGCTTAGTTGATTCTTATTTGCTTTGTTTCTGCTTGACTTGCCTTGTGTTGGCAACAAAGAACCCAATTTAATTGTTTTGACATCACAGAGGTTCAGTGAGTAGCCTGAGCAGTGGGTTTCCCTGAGCATGGAATTAGTGTGGTTGAAGTTGGCAGGGACCTTTGGGTCCATCTGGTCCAACTCTCGCTCCAGCAGCGGTACCCAGAGCAGCTTGCTTGAGACCACATCCAGAGTGATCAATTTGCTCACTTCCTCTCCCAGTGAGGCATTCCCAGCCCCAGGCCTTCTGATGTACCTCTGCAGTGCTCTTCCCTTGCATTGTTTCTTTAATTTCTCCCTTCTTGCCCGTTATGTCTTGCAGGTCCTGCTCCAGAAGGTATCACGGACAAAATTTTCCAAATCAGCAAAAAAATTGAAGAGTATGCAATCTGTCCAGATCTCAAAGTGGACCTGGGTACCATTGGAAAACAGCAGTTTGATTTGGAGAACAAATTTAAACCCTTCACAGGTAAGTGATTGCTCTTCCCCTTGGGAAGTTTCCTTTCAGGTGAAGCTGTCAAGGGCCTCTGCAGGACAAGGACGCTTAGTGCTTGAAAGGGCACATGGTCTAACCTTTCCTTCTCACCTACTGGATAATCCGAGCAAGAATATCTGTCCTGGTCATCATGGATTTATTTACTTTTTGCCTTCATCTCACCTTGTCTAGATATTTTAATTATATTGTTTCTGTTCACTTGGCCCATTAGTTGCAAAGGTGCAACTTTTTAAGGCTGTCAGGTGCACAATTCATGCTGGCATTGGTGGAGATTGAAAGTCTGTTTTTATATGTATTTTTGTTTCCTCTAATCCTACTCTACACATAACTGGAGTGGAATGGGCACTTCTCAAAGGGTATCTGGGGCACTGAGGCTGTGACTGGAGTCTGTGACTAGCAGAGAACTGGGGAAAATGTTTGTCTTCAGGATTCTGTTGGTCTGTTTGGTCTGTAATCCCATTAGCAGTAGCAGCCCCTAACCAAATGTTTCTTAATATAGGAACATTATCATCGTCTTTATGAAATGATTCTATGGGATGTTTAAAGGCTCTGTGCTGAGCCCCTGATCCTTTGCACTGAGGACTGTCAGCACAGTGGCTCATGTACCAAAATTGCTTTTCTGCGTAGAGTTCAGATTGTCAGAGTTAGTTTCTCTCTGCTTTTTTTTCTTTCCAGTGGAAATTGTGGACTCTGTAGAAGCTTATGCAAATATGCTGAGGAACATCTTTGACTTCAATGCATTAAAGGAGCTGCTTTCGGGGAAAAACCACCTCAAGATTCGCATTGATGCAATGCATGGAGGTACGGGTGGGCTTGGCTCTGCTGTCTGTAGGGTTTTGCCTCCTACTTCCCAGAGAAGGCTTTTCCTCACTTTTTTGTTACTGATATTTGGGAGCAATAAGTCCTGTTGTGCTGCTGGATTGCTGTGAATCAGATGTGCAGTTTGTCTTCTTGTCATTTTACTATCTCAGTGTACTTGAGGTGTAAGTCCTTTACCCTGTGCTTGATTCCTTCCTCCCCGTGTTTTCCTATGGAAGTTGTGGGCCCTTATGTGAAGAAGATCCTGTGTGAGGAGCTGGGGGCACCAGCAAACTCTGCTGTGAACTGCACCCCGCTGGAGGACTTCGGTGGCCACCATCCCGACCCCAACCTGACCTACGCTGCTGATCTGGTCCAGACCATGAAGACAGGAGAGTACGACTTTGGAGCTGCCTTTGATGGAGATGGGGTAAATGGGCTGCTCTGTGTTCATGTTTTTGCCCGGAGATAGAGAAGGGAGGATGCTGGCTGAGGAGGATGGAGGTGAAGGGTTTTTTCTCCTCTCCCTTCTGTAACTGCAGATGGATACACTCGATGCAGTTCAGAACTGCTGGCAATAGTTGACTACTGTATAAATAATGAAGTCCAAACTGTATTTAAATGGCTTTAAAGGTTATGAAAAAATGAGCAGGATGTTGAAATACTGTAGAGGTGTTGCTATTTAACTTTTTCCAAATGCTGTATTTAGTGTAGTACAGTAAAAAGATCCGTGTCCGTGGGTTTATAAGCTGTGCTAGCAAAGTAGCACAATTTCTGCATTGCAGGCTCTTTGCACAGAGCTGGGACATGAGCTATTTCTCTTGTCTTTGTCAGGACCGCAACATGATTCTTGGGAAGCATGGCTTCTTTGTGAACCCCTCTGACTCAGTTGCTGTCATCGCTGCCAACATTTTCAGTATCCCTTACTTCCAGCAGACCGGGGTCCGTGGCTTTGCTCGCAGCATGCCCACCAGCGGGGCACTCGACAGGTAGCACCTACCTCTGTGCACAGTGCCCTGACAAGGCAGCAACTGTCCTTTTTCTGTGTCTGACACGTGTCTGTAGTGAGGAGCGTGGGCTGCCCCATGGGCAAAGCATCTGGCTGCTGTGGGTTGAGTGCTGGGGTCACTAAAGTTTAATGTATTGAATCCTGTTTGAGGACATGGCAGAGCTGGGTTCTGCTCTTGGCTCTCTTTATTCTTAATAGATAAACCTAAAGAAATGTCCACTCCCCCCCACTTCGTGTTTTTCAAATTTTAATTTTAAACTGATAGTCTATTTATGAAATGCTTTGACATCTACAACTGCAGACTGATTTAGAAGAGCTGTATATATATGTTTATCTTTAGTTGTTCTTCCCAAAAATCCCCCAAAGGTAACACCAGGATAAAACACAGCATTGCTGTACAAAGAACAGCTCTTAATAATAGTAATAAAGCAGAGACATGATCAGCTTTTAGTGTTACCCTGCAGGAGATGCGTGGTAACTGCTGGGGCTCCTGCTGCAGTGTTTCACGTGGGTGCACTAAGCCCAGCTGTGTGTGACGTAGCCTTCTTGCCTTCGAAGGGTGGCCCACGCGACAAAGATTGCTTTGTATGAGACTCCTACTGGCTGGAAGTTCTTTGGAAACTTGATGGATGCGAACAAACTGTCTCTGTGTGGGGAGGAAAGTTTTGGTACTGGTAAGTGGGTGTTCCTGGTCTCACTAATGGAAGCACTATTCCTCTTCATAGTTCTTTACTGTGCTGGTTTATTTGGGGTTTATCTTTCACGTGAGGTTAATGCTTCTAAAATCATATAACACAAAAGCTTTCAAGAGTCCCTGGTGAAGGCATACACAATGCTCAGAGTTCTGTCAGGCAAAAGCTCGTTCTCTTTCCAGAAGGCATGAGGAGATATGCAGGAAGTCTAAGGGCCTCTTTACTAGCCTGGTCACTGAGTCTATGGGGATTAAGTGCAGCGTTAAATGTATTTTTCAACTCTTGGTGGCCAGGAAAACCTTCTAAATGTTTTCATTTCTAGAAAGAAATATGGTTCGGAGCATGCAGTTTTATTAGGGGAGGTTTCAGGTCACTATTAAATCTCCGAGCTTAATAGGGCCCTCATTTTCCTGTTCTAAAAGCAAGGTATGATTTATAAAGTTTAAATTAACACTTGCCTTTGAACAGTCGAAGCAAGTTATTAGGTTACTGAGAAACAAAGTGAACATCTTAAGGAATTTACCAGGGGTGCACGCGTGATGCATGGCTGTTATTTGTGCGGGCTCTGCGCCGTGCCTGAAACGTGCGGCGCTGTGTGGCTGGTAGGCTGCGGCCTGCTCGCCTCATGGCGTCTGCCCACCATGCCACCATTGTGGGCTTTGTCTGGCCTGGGTTGTCCTTGGGATCTTGTTTGTCTATTGTGTGCAGTGCTCAGGACAGCAGGGCAGCCAGAGGTGCAAGGCTTGGGGGGATCTAGGTGGATTGATTGGGGGTCAAACCTTGCATGTTTCCATCCCACCGCCTCATATTTTAGCCTGCTTTTGGGTGTTTCATGGAGCAGGAGTGGCTTCAAATCCTCAAATACTGGAAATGAAGTGCTTTGTGTCACAAAATGTTACCACCTCAGCTTTTTGGTAGCTGAGGACATGGCACTGCAGACTGGCTGAAAGCTGATTGCCATCAGGCTGAAGAAGTCACTGGGGCAAAACTGATGCTATCAAATGCTATTGTAATAAACAGAACTAGGCCTCAGTCTGGAAGGAAAGGGGAATTTTTGATAACATGGTATCTCTGTAAAGATATCTTGAGGGTAATTGTGAGCATAGAAGGATTTTGGAGTTTAACCCTGAATGATTTCAGCACGCGTTAAGTTTATGTAGCGGCCTTTGGCTGATGAGAGTGGCTCAGCATTTAGAAAATACAAACAACAGCAGCAAATGATTCATGGAGCTGCTGATAGGAGCTGGGCTCTAACGAGCAGCTCTCTGAAATTGCTTCCATCTTCTGTTGCATGTGCAATGAGCTCATGGTTTCTCTCCAGCCCATGATAGGTAGGTGACTACATTGCCAATAAAAGTGACTGAAACCACTTGCAGTGGGGCTGAGAGGAAGGCTTGATGTTTTGGCCGTGCTGCATCACACCTGGGCTGCGCGTTGGGGTGGTTGTTGGGGGAACGCTGGGAAAGGGCCGGGGCAGCCTGTGCTGGACTCCCTGCAACGCAGAGGGCGTTTGTCTGTCTGGCAGAGGCCCTTTAAAGACTGAGTTGGGGTGAGGGAGGTTGTTCGATAGCAATTTAATGAGGAGTTGTTTGGAGTCTGACAGTGTGAGTGCTGAATGGGAGCAAGGTGAAGGAGCAGCCAAAGAGACCCAGTAAAAATTGAAACAAACTGCAGCCCGGCGGGACCAGGGTCCAGCAGCAATTAGAGTAATGCGACGTGACAGAATTCCTGCTTGCTTTCTGGGGTGTTTTATTCCAGCAATAAGTTGATACATCACATGGGACTCCTGTTTATTTAGCATTCCTCTCCATCACCTCTGTGCAGCTCTTGGCTGTGCAGGGCTGTGAGGATAATTTACCACCGCATCCACAATGTGGGGTTTGTGTCTCGCACCGCATGGCCCCAGCTGATTTTTTGGGGGGTGAAATGGTGGCTCTGGCCAACTCTCCCCATTGGCAGGTGTGCCCTGACTCCTTGGGGTTTTGGAAATACTAGCCTGGATGTTTTCCAGAGCCCAAAGGATAAAACCCAGAGGCTGTGCATTGAGCCTAGCACTAAGCTAACCAGTGAGGAGGATGGAGGCTGGGTTGGGTGTGCTCTGGCTGCTCTTGGATCCCACATTTAACTCTGGTGTTCGAGGCTGGGATGAATTGATCTCCCTGTGTGAGTGAAGTCCTCACGCTGCTGCCGCTGTGGCTGCTGTGCTCCCCAACATCCTGCAGTCTTGGAGCCGTTAGGGTTTGGCTTCCTCAGCGAGGGCTGGCATTTCTCTTGGTGCTCAGCCAGTGTCTGCACCATCAGGGTATACTGATTTGGCAGACAATGTGTGACAGCTGCTTAGGGAGGCTGGTGGTAGTTCTTGAGCTGCTCCTTTGCATTTGCCTTTTTAGTTATTTATTTATTTCAATGACCTTTTTAGTGCACATTCCACATTGCTTCCTTGGGAACAGAACGGAGGATCTGTGAGCAATGAGTGTGTTTTAAAGGGAACTGAGTGTTTTATTTGGCCTATAGCTGAAAGCAGATGATATCTTGAACTGCTTTAACAACCCACGAGCATCCAGATTGTGAAATGCCTTCCATTTGTGGGGCTGTACTGCTGCCAGCTTGGTGGAGAAGCGGAGGTGAAGCAGAGCTGTGCACAGGCTCTGGCCTGGCAGGAGGAGGATGACATAACGTGTCTGTGCTGTGGCTCTCTGCAGGCTCCGACCACATCCGTGAGAAGGATGGGCTCTGGGCAGTCCTGGCCTGGCTGTCCATCCTGGCTGCCCGCAAGCAGAGCGTGGAGGACATCATGAAGGATCACTGGCAGAAGTATGGCAGGAACTTCTTCACCAGGTGAGGAAGTGCTCCGGGCACCTCGTCCTTCCCTCTGCCCTATGGCTGACCAAGGATGAGCCCTCGTGAAGGAGCTCGTGACCAAGCACCAACAGCACCAGCCTTGCTACCACAGCAGTTTCTGCCTTGTTGCACATGCTCTTTCTGTGGTGTTGCAGTGGTTTGAAGTACCCTGGCTAGTTTGTGCAGCTTCTCTGAGTACAGTAAACCTGTGGGTATTCACCTTAACCTTTCACAACGTCCATTTTAGAATTTGTTACTCTGAATACAGTCTATTCAGTATCAAATTCTGTGAAGGTTGTGCAATTCTTCTTTCTGATAGGTACGTTTTTTGTATTTTGTTTTAATTTAATGGAGATCTTTTCCTGCAAGATTTTTTCCTACTTTTACAACAGTATGCTTCTTTTGTTTACATCTTACAAATCAGTCTGTAATATCTTGAGTGATAGCTTTGCCCCACTGAATGGGCACCCAGCTCCTAGGCAGTTATTTACCTGGTTGAATTTCTGTCCAGTTCCAAAATACTCTTAATTTAAACTACTGTAGACACAGGAGGTAAAAAAGGAGAACTGACCTGCACCTGAGCAGAAGGGGTGGCATCTGGAGTGAGAGCATTAAGTAGAAATCTTTCACTTTGGAAGACCTACATGAAATTTCTGTCTCCAATTGCCAGATGTAAGAACTTGCCTTTTTTTTTTTTTCATACCACAAAGCCAGCGTACATCTAAAGCATTTAAAGCTGCAGAAAAAAATGCCGAAATTTAGTATAAAAAGGTAGTCTTCAAACACCAGAGGTATGTCTGCATAGCAAGCTAAGTGCAGTGGAAGGCACCTAGCAAGCCTGTGCGTGCTCTGTCTGGCTAGCCGGGCAAATAAAAGCTGTGCAGATCACACTGGCAATCAGAGTACCGAGTCTCAGGTCCTTATCTGTGCACCTGCTGGAGCTGCTGCTCTTTCTGCTTCTCTTACTTACATTAGCTGGATCAAAGCTGGCACTGGGTGTTATCATGTGCTGTGATCACACCTTTGCTTTGCTGTGGGGACACACTGAGGTGCTCAGGCAGAACTGTTATCAGGATAAGCCTGTTGAGATCCTATCAGAGGAATTGGAATAAATGCTTTGTAGCCAGTGTTCCAGGAGCCTGGCCCTTCATCTATCTCAGTCTTAGATGTACCTGAGATAGGTTGCTATGTATCCCACAGGTTGGTATTGCACCCATATACTGCTGCATATATCCTCTCCTTTCTTCTGGTCCTTGTCTCCATTAAGAGTAGAAAACATGGGACTGATCAGAGCATTGTTAAACAAGGACACTGCAGAACACTGCTGCTAATTACAGACCTTCCTGATCTTTGTTTTTATGGGGACTGTTATAGATACGACTATGAGGAGGTAGATGCAGATGCAGCTGGTAAAATGATGAAGGATTTGGAGACTGTGATGTTTGACCGCTCCTTTGTGGGGAAGCAGTTATCAGCTGGTGACAAAGTCTACACGGTTGAGAAGGCCGATAACTTTGAGTACAACGATCCCGTGGATGGAAGCGTCTCCAGAAACCAGGTGGGTACAGTGCTGCTTGGGCTGGCTGTGGCCTCTGAGAGCTGAGTGCTGAATATTGGGCATCTTTGTCCATTGCATCTGCCCTTTCTGTGAAGCCAAGGAGTGCATTTGACCCTGGGAAAAGGTTTTTCCCCTCTGCGTTGGCCAGTGGGATCTTGGCCTTTGTGAAGGGAATGGCTACCTTGGAAGGGCTGCTAAGAGAGGGAGGGGTCTGGAGGCTGCCGGGAGCAGGGCCGGGCTGGGTGCCACAAGCAGTGCCGGGGTACCCGAGGGGCATGTGGCTGAGCAGCTTTGCTCCTCTCTCCCCAGGGCTTGCGGCTCATCTTCTCCGATGGCTCTCGCATCATCTTTCGGCTGAGCGGCACCGGCAGCGCTGGAGCGACTGTGCGGCTCTACATTGACAGCTATGAGAAAGATGCTAAGAAGATCCACGAAGACCCGCAGGTAGGTGTTAAATCTGAGTCGTGGCATCGCTGCCTCACAGCCTTACTAAAAAGCATGCATCTTCACTTAGTATTGCTTTGCTTAGAGCCACGCGCTGGGTGTTTTGGCAGCAAGGGCTTTGATATCTTCAATCCCAGTGTAAATAGCTTTTAGAAAAGCTCTGTGTGGAACAAGCAGTACTTATTAGAATCTCTCACAGCTGCTTTTTTAGTTGTGCGTTAGTTTTCCTGTTTACATTACGTCTGTGGCTGATTCCAGGTGTGGAAGGACACTTTCCAACCTGAACTGACCTTCTGGGCAATGCGTTGCTTCACTAGGGATAAGATGAGCTCATTTCTGTGCATCACCTAATACTGAAAGAATCCTCGTTTTCTATCCCCCAGCAAAGAGAACTCATTGTGCATGGCTCGCAGTTTTTGACACAGACATAAAAGATGTGGGAGGCTGGGGCAATGCGCACAGGCTGCGCATGGTGCTCTGCCCTGGTCCTGAGCCATCTCTCCCCTCTTGCAGGTCATGCTGGCTCCTCTCATTTCTATTGCACTGAAACTCTCACAGCTTCATGAAAGAACCGGCCGCACCGGTCCCACTGTTATAACATAAAGGCTCATCCTGGCACCAAGGGAAAGAAGCCAACCCGTCGCCTCTTTTATTGTCGGGTCTGTCGCTATAAAAGGAATATTAATTTTATCTGTGTATTTAAGAACACTGCCCGCTACAGATAGACAATAAAAACCAGCTCCTGTCAACACTTGGTGTGCACATTGCTGTGCTGCTTTTCTGCGTCACACAGCACTGCTGGCACGTTGGTATGGTGCTCGTTAGCACAGCCTTTTGGGTTAGCATATGTACTTCTTTTGTCTTTGCTTAAACAAAAGGCTCTAGAAATAACAAAGAGCCCAACTCCCTGAATTACTGATGGATGCGGTCTCCATCTTGGGCACTTTCCTGGAAAAGAAGCGCACTTTACCCTTGTTCATATGTTGTCTTTAAAATTTGATGTCTCTAAATAAGCAATGGACGTGCATTAATACTGAGTATTTTTCACTCGTGGATATTTTCCCTTTCAGAACAAATAATATACATTGCTCTCTATTTGCCTTGCTATCTGTATAAGAAAAGAAAACACAGCACACCCTCCCCCAAGAAATAAGCAGTAACAGTCATTGCAGGATATTAAAGTGGTATGAGCTACAATTACTGTTCAGTGTTCTTTTATTTTCTTGCACCGTGATGGGCTCCTTTTGAAGACCAAAAGACTGTTTTGATGAGGTTGTTTGGTTGAATGGCAAGATCCTTGGAATGATCATAGTTGCATGCATTAATGTGCTAAGTCTTTTCCAAGAGCACGGAGAGGGTGACTTTGGAAACAGCTGTAGCTGCTGAGTGTCAGTGCAGCTCCCTGTCCTCACGCTGTGGGCTGTCCCCTCCATGCTGAGCTGGGTCCTGCTCCCATCCCGGCCTGCTGCCATTGTGCTGGGGAGGACGAGGTGTGCTTGTGCTGCCCTCAGCCACCAACATGATGCCCTCCAGCACAGGGGCTTGGGCAGGTAAACCCAGTTCAATCTCCCCTTTTTCTAGGCTGATAAATGATGTTAATAGAAGTAGTTGCATTGGTGGGAGTGATGTTAAGGGGTTTTCCCTCTTTTGCTTTGTGTGCCTTTGTCAGCCAAGCCCTAGCTGGACTGGACGGTGCAGGGAACACTGCCCACACAGCTGAAATTCAGGCCGGGTCCCTGGGCAGGCCTGAGGGAATGGCTCTGTTTTCCAGGAATGTGAAGCATCCCACCTTTGCCCTCAGCGCAGCGCTGCCAGCAAAACTTCTGAGGTTGATGCAGATGTGCTGACAAAAAGCTCTTTATCTCATCTTCTGTACAGAGGTGAGGTGTCTCTTCTGACAAGCAGACCTTCTGCTAAATCCATGCTAACAGCTTTGCTGGCAGAGCTGTTTTCATGGAATCATGGGCTGGTTTGGGTTGGAAGGGACCTTACAGCCCACCCAGCTCCAACTTCTGCCATGGGGCTTGGCTGGGGCCCCATCCAGCCTGGCCTTGAATACCACCTCCAGGGATGGGGCAGCCATCTGTTTTGAGGTAGAACAAGTTAAAACCTCAGCCCCCCTAGCCTTGCTGCTGCTCATGGTGTGCCTGGGCCCTGCTGCTGGAGCTCTGGTCCTAAGCAGCTGTGTGCTGGCAGGAATGCATGTAAATTAATGAAGCACAAGGAAAGAAATGCAAAACCCCAGCAAATGCTGCAGCTTCTGCATTCAGGGAAGAAATGGAAAAAACACTGAATAAGACCTGATTTGTGTATGAAAGGGAAGTTCAGTGTGGTCCAGCCCATGCTCACTGCTTACACCTTCATGCACAGAAATGTGTCAAAGGGAGACTGTGCAATCCAGGCCATGTCCAAGGTATGAGCATGGTGCTCTGTTTGGAACTTTGATCTCCTCTGTCAGAAAGGATGCCTGGCTGGGTCTGGGGAGGAAATGCCTTTGATTTGGCAGTCATTGCCCTGAATCTTCTCTGGGTGGCACTGGCCACATGTAACCCTCTTGAGTGCCTCCTGGGTCACTTCAGGCCAGCTCCTGCCAGGATGGCAGAGGAGCACAGGTAACGCAGAACCAAAACCTGCTGTGTTTCACTCTGCTGTCACATCTCTGTTCCGTTGCCTTCCCCTGGTGCAGCACACATAATGCTTATCTGCCACTTTCTGTTCAAGCAAATCGCTGCTGGGAAACCTCCTTTTGGGTTCTTTTCTAACACATGTACTGGCAAATACTGATTTCACTCCTGTGATAGATGTCCTCCTTCCCTGAGAGCTGGGCTGTTAAAAATGTCTCATGTCTGCAGCTGCCCCATACTGAGGGGTTGGTCCCCTCTTCCCTTTTTAATCTGCAGTGGAGGTTTGTCATTGTGTGAGTGAAGCACTGGGGCTCTAATGAAGGATGCTGCTTCCACACCGTGTCAGGCATCGTTAGTGCGGACGCTGCTGGGACTTGTTGCTAAATGAATGGGTTTGCCAGTGCCCAGATTAATCCAGGAGCCGCCTGGCTTCTGAGCACTCAAAGCCTAAATCTACTTGACAGCTTCTGGAGGGACAAATATGGTGTGGAAACATTTGATCTCTCAGCCAGCTAATAACTTGAAAACAATGTAAATTGGTGATTATACAATGCTCTGAGACACAAAAGGGCAATTTACATTTGCATCGTAGAGCTTCAGTCCAGTGTGACTCTCAAAACGAGCTGCAGTTGCGAATAATGCATTTGTACTTCATGTGGACATCTTCATCTCTTGGAGCCCATTGGAAAGCCGGATCACGTCCTCCTGGTGGCACAGAATGGGGTGACCCCAGTGCTGTGTGCACTGCTGACACAGAGAAGGCTGGTGTGCAACCTGGGGGGAGCAGTGGAGCAATATTATCTGTGCCACATACGCTCCTCCTGATGGAGTCATGTTCTGGCCAAGTTCTGCAAATGAAAGCTTGGTCCCTGGGGCTTCAGCAGTGTGCAACATCTCCAGGACCAGGCACAGAGCTTCCTGTGCTCTCACAGCTTTGCCATAGGTACAGTTGCTCCTTCTCCTAAGGCGGACCGCATTTTCCCACCGGCTCGCTGAGCAGCATGCAGCTCTCAGCCCAAGTGCCAGCAAGCTCACAGTGAGCACACAGCAAATGAAGGCCAATTGCTAGGATAACTCACATAGCTCCAAGGGAGACCTCCATTTGAAGCTACCAGGGTTGGATATTCATAATTTTCTCCGGAAATTCACTTTTACCCTGGGGCTGGATTACGGCACGTTCCTTCCAAGGCAGCGGCTGCCTGCGGCAGCAGAGCAGTGTGTTCAGCCCATGCTGCTCTCACTGGGCAATGGAGGTGTTTGCAGAGCCTCAGCCCCTCCGAGCTTCTGAGTATTTGCATGAAAAATTACCACTGCTCTCTTTGCTTTCTTCAGGCTCAAGCTGTAGGCTGCTGTCCCGAAGGAGCCCAATCAGATCCAGATGTCTCACCAGTTGTATGCATTTTTTAGTCTTTACCCCAACTTTACATAAGGCAATATCTGATTTCTACATGCAGTTTCCACCACCCAAAAATGAAAATACGTCTCAAGCAAAAAGCAAGACATTCAAGGAGTGGAAATCCTCCCGGGAGTGGAAAGAAGCACCAGATCTCAGGTTTCTTGTCCTAGCCTCAGTGCCAGGAGCCGGGTGCAGCGGTGGCAGGGTCACACTGGCACTTGGGGTGATGGTTTGTTCTGCTGGCATTGGTGAATGGTGCACCCATCACCTCTCTGGGCACCCTGTGCCAGTGCCTCACTGCCCTTATCATAACAAAATATGAGATCTGGGAAGATCGGGGCCAGCAAACCTGAGCTGAGGGCGGGGAGCAGCAGGGCTGTGTGGGTGTGGGGGAGGAGGGTGAGTTAACAGGAAGGCCCAGGAGCTGGTGCTGGGGGTGGAGGTGGGGGGCACAGGATGATGTATGGATGCCAGAAGGAGTTCAAGTTTCAGAACAATGATTGGTGGCGCAGGGTGACAGGCAGACGTGCTGGGTGTTGGTGTGCAGCTCCCTGCAAAGAGCTCCTTGGATCATTTCTGTGAACCTCCCTGCACCTACAGCAGAAAGAAAAGTCAGAAACAATGATTTTGGAGGAAATGAATGGGCAAAGAACGGCAGTGCTGTGTCCCAGTGAAGCTGCAGAGCTCTGAGCCATTCCACTCTGTGTTTATGCACTGCTCCTTGGAGAATGGGAAAGCTGGAGGGGAGCGGAGGAGTTTAGGAAGTTCACAAGCAGAGTGCTTGTGTTGTTTCTGGCATGGAGTTACCGGCCGTGGGCGTCCCTTCGCAGTGCCATTCACCTCCAGCAGCCACAACCAACCCCACTGCTCCCATTAAGGGTGGCTCAGTCGGTTCCCGGCACAGCAAGGCTTGGGCTGTGGGTCAGGGCCACAAGCAAGGTGCAGCCGGAGCCAGAACGAAGCTGATCAGTGTGGGTTGGAGTGCTGGAGGCAGCTGCTGCTGAAATGAGGCACAGTGCTCTGCCTTCTGCTCAGGGCTGCGTGGGATCCCCGTGGAGAGCCGCTGCCCTCAGCTTTGGGCACATCTGTGAGCACAGTCACCGATGTCCCCTCCCTGAACAGAACACATGACGTCTCGTTGTGGCTGTGCTAATGCTGTGTGTTAGTCCTGAAAGAGAAAGGGGAAAGAGAGAGAAGGGTTTGTGTCTTCTCCTGACTAGGCAAAACCGAATGAAACAGGAGACAGAAGCTACAGATCCACCCTGTCCCAGTGCAGCCCAAAGATAAAAGAGTTAAAATGCTCTGTAATTAGAGCCAGCCTCGAAGAAGGCATTTTATGACAGCAGTAGTCAGATGCTCAGCTCTTACACCCCGTGGCACAGAATGAAAGAATGCAATGTTTCAGCAGTGCTGGGGTTCTCGTTTGGCTCAGCAGCAGTTCAGAGGTATTTCTCCTTTTGTAAGAAATATGAACCGATTGTGAGATTGGGGCTGCTCGGGTGGCACAGGAATTATATATATATTTAAATGATGGTCTCGTCCGGTTCCTACATTTTTCAGCATAAGCACAGCCTTTTACAAAGAACCAAAGCAAAATGAAAGCATCAGTTATATGCAGCATAGGCTCAAGAATTTAAGTAGTACCTAAGTGTTACTCTGAACGGTCACAGCAGAGTTTGTTAGGTTGCTAAATGGCCCCCCAAGCCCTGATGGGCTTAGCTGGGAGGACAGGAGCTCCTATGAGATGGCAGAGGTGAGTGTACCCTGTGCAGATCAGCGCTCAGCTCGGAGTGTCCTCCTGATTCAACTGTTGCTTTTGTGGAAACGGAGGCTCTAGGTTATATGGGAAGTAGAAAAGTCACAGGGCTTAGACAGCTTAAGGGCTGATTTCTAATCTGGGATCACAGCATTCAGCCTCTGCTATAACCAGCTATCCAATGCTTTTTCAGCATTCAAACTAAAAACTCAGTGACCAGCGATCCCCACGCGCTTCCTGAAATCAAGAGCTGATCTCCTTAATGAGCACCGCATGGCTGTCACACCTCCTGCATGTCACTGCTCAGAGCCCTGAAGCACAACCTCCCGAAGCCCTGGGCGGTCACCCCACCTCTCTGCGCCTCTTCTAGGTGACACTGGGGGCTGTGGCACTGAGGGCTGTGGTTAGTGGGCATGGAGCAGGTGAGGTGGGGTGGACTGGGGAGCTTAAAGGAGGACAGCACTGCTGGGCATCACTTGTGCTGTTCGCGGCTTTAAAAACATGGATTCCACACTTGAATTCAGGGATGAGACAGAAAGAAACATGGCAGAACACAGCCAAAGCCAATGCGTTGATGTTAGGGGAATGTCACAGTGCATGAGAGAGTTAGGGTTGTGTTAGAGTTAGGGTTTTGGTTAGAGTAGGTTAGGCCTTGGGTTTGAGTTAGGGTTAGGGTTGGGTTCATGACTTGCTCTGTTGATAGTAATGTGATGCCAGACATGAGCTGCTAACTCTTAGCTTGTGCGTGTGCTATTAAAGTCTGTGTGTAACGAGAGCCCTGAGGACAGCCCCAAACTGTGCACTGCTCCTGCCCAAGTGTGGGTGCAGGGAACACACTGCTGGGCCTGGGATGTAGAGCGGGGGGACCCAGAGCTGCAGGGCGTGCACAATTTGGTTTGTGCAATCAGGGCAGCACTCTTAAAGCAAAGTTTTCTGTATTTTCAAGATAAATGGTCTGATTTGCGTGCTTGTTATTTTGAATGGAAGAAGCTTACTGTAAATTGAAGCTGTTGTTTACTGTATTGCAAAGCAATACGTGGGCAGGGCTGTTGATTAGTGCCCGGCTCCCAGCAACAGGTGGGACAGCAGAGCTTCTGGCACCACCTCGGGTGTTCACTGCTGATAGCATTTAGGTCAGCACTGGCAACGTAGGATTTTGTTCTTCTGCTTTCACAAACAAACAAACAAAAAAAGAAGAGATGGAATGGATCCATGCAAATTAAAAAGCAGCAGAAACTGAACCAGGCGTTCACAGTTTCAAGTAAGCTCTCTATCACAGAGGGAATCAAAGGCAGTTTTTAAGTAGCTGTTGTGTGTTCTGCTTTG
>PPHD01001788.1:5833-40177 GCA_002909625.1 Bambusicola thoracicus
AGATAATCATTAGATGTTTTTATGCTACGGGTAACAAACGGGGTTTTTTTTCCATGTTGAAGCTCCGTCACTGTTACCTGGAAAAACCCTTGTTAAAAGGATAATTCTTGTATGTGTGGATTCTACCTCTCAGTTTTGGAAAAAACAGCTGAATGAAGAACTCAATGCTAAGTTTTATGTGAATGCACAGCAATTTGAGATGCATCACTGGATCATTTTTTTTCACGACTTCAGTCTTCACACACTGCTGTTGAAAGGAAGCAGCATCAAGCTGCTAATACTATTTTTCAAAGTAAAGATCTGTGTAAATGCCAATAGTTGACCCTTACGGCCTCCTATTCACCAACACATGTTTTTTCTCACAGCCATTATTTGATTTGTTGAAGTCGACATGAGCCTGCTTGACAAGTCTAGGCATAATTGTGCAGCTGTGTAAAGTCAACACGTTCTTTAAAAGTGACTGCAGAATGCACGGACAGCCTTACGCACTGCAGCCAGGTAAATGATCTAGCACTTAACAGTTTTATTTTTCTTGTTTAACAAAAATGATCCCTGACCAGTGGAGCATGAATAACCTACCTCAGGATACTCTGAAAACATAGTGTAATAAAATATGTATCCCACTGCAATGATTACAATGTCATCTATTCAATTTCTGCATGAACAGCCTAAATTGCAAGTTATTACAGTATTGCTTGCAATTCTCTGTTTTGTTAAACTATGAAAGCGCATATGCTCATGGGGTAAACACTGTAAAAGGCTGCAGTGCAGAGGTCAGTTCAGATGAAACCTCACATCAACTGCATTTTTAGCATATTCATATGACCACCGCACTGTACCATCTAGTTCTCCAGAAGACACCATTCCATCAACCTTTTTTTTAAAGGAACCATTCTAATTCATTAAAATATTAAAGTTCAAATGGATGTTTAACATGTAATAACACATTCACTATAAAGAGTGATCTCAGATGAAAAATGCAATGCTTCATTCAAAATCTTTTAAAACAGGATACTATGAAGTACTAGAATGTTTTTCTCCTTCTCTCCTGGATGACCTTATTTCAAAAAGTCTTGATCATCACCCTTTGTAATATTTGCATTGTCATCTCCAGAAGGGAACTGAGATTCCAGAGAGTTCCAACAGAATTCAGTGTGGGAGCAGGGAACTGAGACAGCTCCTCTCAGCACCACCTAATATCTATTCACACAGAATTGTCCTCTTGCTTCATTCTGCCTGCATCCTCTGACACATCAGTCCTAGTCAGGAAGTGTCCAAGAATTACACGGTTCCCTGCTGTGCAACCTTTTAACGGTTCAGTGACTAATAGCAGTAGATTTTTTTCACTGTTAGTACTCACAATATTCCATGATATGCAAATAATCATGGAAGTGGGAGGAAGCACTTGATGAATGCATTCTCTTACAGAATGTATAGACAGATGGAAATTAATTTTCAAAGCACAATTCAAAAATAATTAATGATGTTCAAAATTAGAGAATATCAAACTCCAGACAATAATGTTTAATACTATTTTAGCCCATCTCCCTTTCCCTGCAGGACTTCCTACCTGAGTGCACAGAAGTCAAAGTTCAGTTTCATACAAATTGAGACATCTATATCTGGGTAGGTTTGTTCTAGGGATCTGGCACACTCATTATGTGCATCTAAACTGTGAGTTTATGATGAAATGCACCACCATACATAGCCCAAGGTATGTTTACATTATTTAACATCTGATAACTTCTTATTCTCCAATGAAACTATCAGGACAGTATCACTGAAGAGAGCACCTTGCATAATAAGGCTCTGACAATACTTGCAGTTCAACATCGCTGCATTATAGACATGAAATTTCTTGAAAAGAATACTTCAGAGAATAATCACATGATTATTATTTCTACATTAGTGTTTTCATGATTGGCAGGTGATCCACATATCTTCCCAAAGCTCTGACTACACATTGATCACAAAGTAAGCATTAAAACTGTATTTCTATGATAACTGGGTATAGCACTCAGAAAGAGAATATGTATTATTCTATACTGTTCCAGGACTATTGCTTTCTGAAAAACTCCAAGGTGAAAGGACCACAATGGCATAATGGTGTTCACTTCACAGTGCTTTCAGCAATTCAGCTAGAAAATTTCTATGCTGTTGTGTTCTTCAGCAATGATAAGGAGTGTGAATACAAAATGATTTAATTCTAGAGAAGCATATATTTCCTGGCAAGTCTGAATAGTTTTAAGATATTGCAATACAGTGTTTGTGCTATTTATATATTATTCTGAGGCTCTTAAACTGACCATGGATCACTTGTAAATGCCTTCTCACAGATGACACAGTGAGTTGCTCACTAGCTGTGGTACAGCTACATCTCTATTGAATGTGGGTGTGTGACCCATAAGCAAGTCAGCCTTCCCTCTGCAGTAGCTCTCCTTGAAGTGTTTCAGTAGCTCCATGGAAATGACCTGCTGAGAGACCATGTTATTAACACTCAGGCAAGCGTGAATGATCAATAAGGCTTGAGGAAAAAAAATAGAGTGCACCAAGGTGACCACAGAGAAACAGTGAGACAGAACTCAGATGAGAAAGATTTCTTTACTAGAAAGTATTTCAGCTATTTACACAGTCAAAATTCACAAAATACGTCCCAATAAGAATCACATACTAAAAAGGTTAAATCTAGAAGGGAAGTGAGAATGTAATTGCCTAAAGAGCAAAAATAAATAAATAAATAAATAAATAAATAACAAAAGAATCTGGCTTGTCCAGAAGTAGGACTGATTTCTTTCATGCAAAAACAACAACAACAAACCAACAACAAAAAAATCATAGTCAGAAAGAAATAGTGGGCACCGTGCCACAGTTATCACAGTTATCAGCAAGTATTTAACGCAGAATGCTTAAAGAAGGTATGTAGTCTAGAGAAAAAAAAAAGAGGGAAACACCAACATTATTAATTTCAGAAGCCTCTTTCTGCCTTAAATTCAGCCTGGCTCATGGTCCTTAGCAGAACTAATTTGAACACTGAATTTGTGACCTTCAGGGCAAAGGCCATTTCTTTATATACAGCTTCTAAAAAATACTCCATTAGCCATAGAAATCCCTGTCTGTCTATTATTTCAAATGAGAGGCCTCATTAAGACAGATTCTTTCTTAACGTTCACTTCACTTTAGACTAAAGACTTCAGAACTGAAAAGAAAAAAACAATGAGGAACTCATTCTAGAAATGAAAGCAGCACAGGCTCTAGTTCAGTGTGCCAACAAAGAGCAGAAAGCTGAGATTTTTGAGCTGCTAAGTGCAGGAAATTTCATCTTCCCAGATGTGCTGTTACTCTCACAGAAGTGTGCTTATGATACGCTTGTCCAGACAGATACCATCCAGTCTAAACCTTCATAGGCACTGAATTAGGAAGCCAGGCACTGAATGACACTCCAGAGGTGGGGAATCCAGTATCTATGGGAAGGTGTCAGTTGGCAGTGAGATCTGACTGCACACTGTGTCCAAGTCACAAGGAAGCATATAAACAAAGCAAAGAAAAAAAGGTTTAAGAAAATAAGAAAAGAAGAAAAGATAAGAAAAATTAAGAAAAAAGAGTCACTTTGGTTGGAAAATGGAACAGTTGTTCTATATGAAAGCAACCAGAACCTTACCATGTTAAACTCAATCCTGTGAGTCTTGGCAGAGGGATGGATGGCAGAGATGAATGAAGAGTGGTGTAAAAAGTGACGATGAGGATTCAAAATGGTTACATAAAGGAGGATTGGTGAAGATATTCTTTTGAGAATTAAAGTCAAAAGCAAATGTATAATGACAGAAAAAAGGCACATGACAGAACACATATAAAGTAACAGTGAAAACAAATTATGGTGCTATAGTATGGACAACAAACAGAGAAAATGAAACAAAAAAGGCATACAAGCATTGTACAGATTCACTTCTCATCCCAAGAACTATAAAGGAAAGAAATATAATTATCATCCAGTCCAACTTCAATTGCTTCATAGAGTTTGGAAAGAATGATTAAATAATCAACTGACTGTTTAATCACCTAAAGGATAATAAAGTGATGAAAATAGCCAACACAGATTTGTCAAGAGCAATCTGTGCCAAACCAATTAAATTGCCTTTCTTTAACTGATTTAACTGATAAAGTAGAAGCAATAGATAGAAAACACCTCCACATTAATAAAGCCTTAGACACTGCTAACCATGGAATCTCGATAGGCAAGCTAGGGAAATATGACCTGAATGAAGGTAAATCCATAATTAATTTAAATTGCACGTTCAAGGAGGAATTTTAAATACTCTGGTTTTGAACTGAAAAGAGCATTTCAGATGAAGCTTTACGGGAGTCCACCCAGGCAACATCTAAACTGCCTTCCAGTGAGAGGGTTGGGGAAAAAGTACAAGTGAAAGGAGGCAGGAGAACACACAAACATTCTGGGTCTTTGTGATCCAAAATCACAGAATCACAAATGACATTTATAAATTGGAAACAAAGTTCTAAAAAAAAAAAAATAAAAATCAAACCTCCAGGATGAAATTTCATTAAAATATTCATAATACAGCATGTAGAAAAAAGCCATGAAATGCACCAGTATGAAATCAGGAATAAGAGCCCAGAAAGCAAAACTGAAGGACAACAGAGGGCCTAGAATGTAAATGGTGCTTGTGATACAAACTCTTGGTTACTAGCAGGACTGCAAAATACAGAAGATAATTATTTTTGACACTGATAGAATATGAGACAGTTTTGAGACACTGAAATAGATGCTTTTAAATTGCAGACTATAGAGGAAAAACTATAAAAACAATAGATTTTTAGAACATGACATACAAAGAAGAGTTGAAGTAACTTGATCTGCTTGATGAAGGGAAAAAAAACAAACATTAAAGAAAAATTCATGAGAGACTTACGATGCAAAAATCTTAAAAATGACAGTCGTATGCTTGGCAGGAAAGAACAAAAGACAAGCATTATAATTTGATTCAAAGACATACTTTAGATATTAGCAAAAGTTTTCTGACTAAAAAGGATGATAAGCCTTCAGAGATTTCTAGAAAGGCTGCAGAAACCCTTTTGATTTATTGTTGCTCTAAACACATTAGACAAACAGCTATTTTGATTTTGGAGCAAAGAGATGCTTAAGATCATTTCTTATAGGGCTCCTAAATTTCTGTAGTTTATGAATCTTGTTATAGCTGAGCAACTCCTGACCAACAAGTGGCAAACTTAATTAGAAATTTCTAGTTATTTAAGAAAAAGGAACCTCATCTGTTTAGTGAAAGTCACCAAAATGCACACAATGATATGGATATTCAATTCTAAGAGTGAGAAAAACTTATTAGAGTGACAAACGCTGATAGCTTTGTGGTATATTTTTATTGATTTTACTTTATTTAAAGAAAATCTATATACCAATAATAAATTGGTATTACAGATAAGATCCATTATTGGCAAGGACAGCTGAGCTTACACTGTTAATTGGGGTTCAAACCTTGCATTCAAACACAAATTGCAATTAAGAAAAATGTGAGAACTCAATATTTTTGGCAAAACAACTCTAAAAACAGCTCCTTTAGATGGAAAAGATGAGCCCCTTTGACATTCAGGACAAGAACTTAATGAACTGTAAACCATCACATATGGTGACAGCATCCCTGCTGTTGGAAGAGAGGGGACAGAAAAATGAATGGAAGAAAACCACCTTTTCTGTCAGTTCATCAAATGACTCTAAAAATGTGAATACAGTCAAAGTGAAAATTTTCACCTGGTGACGCTTGGTCATTTACAGCCTTTTTGAAACAAAAAACATATAGCAATTGTTTTGTATAAATAACTTACCACCCAATTCAAACCCTGCTTTTTTTGAAGCATTAATGAGTTGGATTAGGCCTCAGGAGTGAGATTTTCAGTCCTATGGAGAGGATGCTTAGAACATATCTCATATAGTAAACCCATCTGTTTCTCTAATACAGATTCACTGGCTGATTTATTGGTGTCTGCCAAGAAATCACACTGCTCGTTTATTTTCAATGTCTTTTTTGACCTGTTTTTTTTTTTTTTTAATGGATGTTTAATTAATATCTTTTATTTATGAAGAGAGCAAGTGATTTTGTAAATATGATCAAACCACCAAATTGTCAATTTCAGATTAAAGTAGTACAAAAAATGGAATATTGGTATGAGAATAAAAATAACCTGAAAATCTGTTTAAAGTCCTCTTGGCCTCTAAAGTAAGGGAGCCACATAACAGAAAAGTGACCATTTATTTATAGCTGTTTGTGTTTTGTTTGTTTTTCTCTTTGGCAGTCAATCAACAGAACTTTCTAGACTTTAGGACACATTTTTGAATACACATGAAGTTAAAGTTGGAATACACCTGAAGTGAAGCTGGATTTTTCAGTAACAAATTACTCCAATGGTGCTAATATCTGACAATGTGCTGACCAGTTTTGGGGCTGCTGTGATATCCTCTTGATAATGCTGAATGCGTTTGTACAAAAGCAAAACAAAACCAAATTACGTTGTGTCTTTTTGGCTATAGGACTCACAGGCACACAACAAATACGTAACATAATGAACATCCTACATGGTAGTCCTATTTTTGATAATTATCTTTTACATATCTGAATAAGCTTATGTTCCTGAAGGCGTAGATATGCCCTCGAGGAATAAAAGCAAGAATTAACACTCTAGTGCACATGTTAATTAGGATTTAATTAGGGAATTTAAAAAATGCAGAGTGCATGTTTTCAGCAAGTGCATAATTACAAACTTACTGCTTGCAGGGCTTTTTTTTCCTCATATTTTTCATTGTAAATATTATAATTGTCAATTTAGGTAAAATTCAGGAAATTCAAATTCTGTTTCAATTTTCATGAAGAAACATTTTTCCTCTGGCACATTTTCATCCAATAAAATTTTTTAACATTCTTTTTCCAATTTGTACTACTTTTTTACATTACTAAGTCAAAATGAAAGATATTGAACTGTTTTTCTTCATGCTTTTACAATGTTCTCTGCTAATGATACCACAACACTTTTCCTTCGGCCTCTGCTGTTAATCTGAGTAACAGTTATGAACTATGGGTCAATATAACTAGTTCCCTCATGTAAAGTGCAGACCTTTTTATAATTATTTTTGTTCCAAGAAAGAGAATATCATGGAAATGCCAAGCTATATTTCAACATCACAGTACTCCCCCAACACCTGCTTCCCACTACCACCTTTCTATACTAACTAGATTTTCCACCTCATTCAGAGACTGACGGAATTGTGACATCAATAATCTGTGAATGTGGGACCTGATCTAAGACTGCATTATGCTAGTGGAGAATCTTCCAGTCACTCCTGTGGATCTGGGAATTCCCTAGGACTGCTCACCTGAAAATACATGTGAGACAAACCTGTAGTAAGCACAGTTATGAAGATTGGTCCTTCTGGGCTTTGAACAGAACTTTTGACTAGGGACTTTCTAATGGATGTGAATTAACAAGATGATTAAAGCTTTAAGAAAATCCAAATTGAATCAGTATTTTATTTCTTTCAAAATATGCTCTTTAAACATAAGATAATCTTGTCAAATGCAAATCTTGTCTTTCTTCCTTAATTATTAATGCTAATTGCTCTTCTTCATTGTTTTCTTTTCTAAATCAAAACTGTTTCAACAAGCTTCCTTTGCAACTTCTTGATTTCTTTATTTACAGTTCTCAGATGATGCAAAGCGTCTAATTTCCTGCAATGGAAGATCATTCCAGGAATCTGCCCATGTGACTTTCCTCTTTGGACATCTTTAAAACACACTAATCAGACTCCTGCATGCTTAACATGCTTGCAAGTGATTGTATTCCTTCATTTGCTCTGATTACGTTCGTATAGAGAGGAAAAAAGTAAAAACTTTCTAAGAACTTCTTGGATAGAAAGATAGTAAAGGCATTGATAGCATAGCCTAACAGACTCAACCTTTCTAGAAAGCCATGGCACAATTTTATATGGCATGGAAAACACGTATGAAGCAACAATAAAATACTTTCTTGGGTTAGCAGTAGTGACAATTTCTGGAATAGTGATAAATCAACCTGAGAGTCTGGGGATTTGAATGTCCACATTTACTTTCTTTGTTTCCATGTGATGCATTTTTATTAACTTGCTGAACTAACATGTGAAAGAATGAAATGAAAACCAAGAAAAAAAAAGAAAAAAGAAAAAGATCCTCCAGTGAGACAGAATGCTGATGCTATGTTTAGTCGCATGAGTGATTTTTCCTGCTGTTATTTAAGCAGACAATTTGTGTTCTGCTTCACTGAAGTCACTAGGCTATTATTGGGGGAAAAAGAAAAGAGAGAGAGATAACAACCCTTTGAACACACAAGCATTTGTGGGTTGGCCAGTAAGAAAACAGTACCTAGGATGCTAAATGAGAAATACTGGTGATATGCATTTATGTTAAAAATTAATCCATGTAACTTCAGACACAAATGTTATATTAAAAAAAAAAAAAAAAAAAACTTTAACACTTTAAAACAATGTCATCGATTGATCAGGATTATCATTTAGGATAAATTGTCACAAGATTATTCCTTAGCATTACAAATTTGAGTTCAGCCTTGGTCTCCTTTTGGACAGATACATCGCCTCTATGTGAAATTCTGAAGGGAAGAAATACACAAGTCACTCCAAAACTAATGCTCCCTACTTATTTTTGTGAAAATCACAACNTAACAAACAGACTTGCACAGAATCATTGAATCACCAAGGTGGGAGAAGACCTTTAAGATCATCCAATCCAACCATTCACCTATCAGCAATATTTCCCACTATACCATATCCCTTAGCACGACATCTAAACATTTCATGAACGCCTCCAGGTTCAGTGACTCCATCACCTCCCTGGGCAGCCCCTTCCAGTGCCTGACCACTTTCTCAGAGAAGTATTCCCTAACGTCCAACCTAAAACTCCCCTGGCACAACTTCAGGCCATCTGTCTAGTCCTATCACTAGTCACATCGCAGAAAAGACCAACTCCCATCTCACCACAGTCTCCCTTCAGATAGTTCTAGAGAGCAATAAGGTCATCTCTAAGCTTCCCCTTCTCCAGTTCCCTCAGTTGCTCCTCATAAGGCCTGTACTCCAGACTCCGCACCAGCTTTGTTACCCTTCTCTGAACACGCTCCCGGGTGTCGATGACTTTCTTGTAGTGTGGGACCCAAAGCTGAACACAGCACTTGAGGTGTGGCCTCACCAGGGCTGAGTATAGAGGGATGATCACCTCCCTGCTTCTGCTAGCAACACTGTTTCTGATACAAACCAGGATGCCATTGGCCTTCTTGGCCACCTGGACACACTGGTGGCTGAAGTTAAGCAAAGTGTCAACCAATACCCCTAGGTCTGTTTACAGTCTTCCAGCTACTCTGCCCAAAGCCGGTAGCATTGCATGAGGTTGTTGTGACCAAAGTGCAGGACCTGGCACTTGGTCTTGCTGAACTTCATCCCACTGGCCTCAGCCCAGCTATCCACCTTGTCCAGATAGCTCTTTAGGGCCTTCCTAACCCCAGGCAGATTGGCACTTCCTGAAAACTTGGTGTCATCTGCAGACTTAACTGAGGGTGCACTTAGTGCCTTCATCCAGGTCATCAATAAAGATATTGAACAGGACAGGCCCCAGCGCTGATCCCTGGGGAACACCACTTGTGACTCATGAAGGAAGACTTGGTCTTCCTTCTGCTCCCATTCAGCTTACAGGTTCACCCACACTCAAAACAGATCAAGATCATAACACAAGGAAATAGCTAGTAAATTTCTGCTTTCTGTATGTCAGTCAACTGCCTTTGGTTTTAAATGATCAATAACAGCATGAAATATTTCAGCTAAGTCTTTGTAACAATTACAAATTAAATCCTTTATAAACATTTTATAATCCATTTCGTTTGAACCAGTTTTTCTTTTCAGTAGCTATACTGAATTTTAAGAGATCCTCTTGGATTATGTCAAAAACTTAGCACGAAAAGGCAAAGCTTGTATTAAAACATGAAAGTTTCTTGCATTAAATTCAGACTGAATGAAATTCAGCAGGCATTTTGTAGATTATTCCTTAGAGATATATTTGCTTTTGACTGCTTACTATGTGTACAATAAACCAGGCATTTCCCTACTAGTATTGTTTAAAGGAAGATCCCAGATAGATATTATCTTGCTGAAATCAAGTTTATAATACTGAAATACTACACAAGTCTTTCCAAGATGTACCCTTCTACATAAATAATGGAAAGATCAGACCAAGAATTTAAACTGGTCATAAGCCATTCTGCTCTTTATTCTCCATACCTATATAATTTGATTCACTTCAAAACCTAGCATACAACTGCAGAGTTGAATGTGTTCATGTTGCACAGTTTTAAGCATCTTTCTACGTCAGCTGTGAAACAGATGGAGACTAGTAATTTCAGAAAATAAGTGTGCTCTCAAAGACTTCCTGGAGAAACTCATCTTTCTCTAGTATCTGCTACAGAAAACCTGGTAAGACTGGGTTCATGTTTAATTTGCAGGCTGAAGGAAAAGGACAGCAGTTCTGCTCAGGACCAGAGACACCTTTTTGCCAAGATGTATATTTCTACAGAAGTACTGACAAATTTTGAAAATGTCAGACCAAGAATTTAAGGTCAATTCCAGGGAAGGATATTTAGTTGGAGAAGAACTCAAGTGCATTGCAGTCAGATCTGAATCACCAAGAAATGGTCAGCAAAACTTGTTTTATTCACTAACTTCTAACTTGCAATACAATCAAAGTTTTCAGATAACATGCCAGTTGTTTTCACAACTGAAATCACAGCCCAATATGGATGGTTTCACCCTCACCTATGAGACAAAAAACAAACAGAATCCTCCTGTTGTGGCCCAGCTTGACCTGCACAAAGTATGCCTTCACAGAACCTAGTAAAAGCAAATGCAGAGCAATCACCTAAAAATAAACTCTCACCAATTCTTACTTTAGTAGAATTAATAAAAATTGCCACATCACAATTTAAGTATTTTAGTATAAATGCGTGTCTTGAGGTATTTCTGTACAATTTCTGCTGCCTAAAGCAAGCCTGTAGACTTAAGCATGATGGAGATATCCAAACTGTTGTATATACACTGGATACTTTGGATACTAACAGTTTTCTAACTGCAGGTACAAATGCAGATTTTCTCAGCAGAGGTCAATACAGATAGCCAAACATGGCTCAAAAAGATGGCTTTATCTAATCAAATCATCACCCCTAGGTGTCTCTGTGTTGCAGTATAACGTAGAATCTGCCTCAAACAGCATGGAACAGTAGAGGTAACTGCTAGGACCACCACAAATCCTAGCATTTTCTGTTTGCATTTTTCTGTCTTGCAACATTATCACACAACATATTTAACAGACTAATTCTTAGCCTATTCCCTTATTTAAAGTTCTGCAAATAGATGAAGTGATTGATTTCACTGTATTTGAACACAGGATTCAATGAAATTCAGAGTTTTATAAGTAACAGGTTAGTTTTGCAAAACTAACTTCAGGGTTTTTGTTTGTTTTTATAAGTAAAGCTGTGGGCAATTTTCCATAAGAAACGTTCTTGATATGAATGATGTTAAAAAAAAAAAGAAAAAAGTCTAATCTCAGTACAGAAGATAGAAAGTTCCTTATTCAGAATTCATTGAAACCAGTGTGCTTTGTTTCACTGAGTTTAGATGGAGTGTGCTCCAAGATGGTGCAGGGACGATAGAAATATGGTCTGAAACATAGGAGATTGGAGCTTCTGAGTTGGCAGAAGAGGAAAAGACCACAGCGAGACAAAGTCTAACTTCTGTAGAGGAAACAGCAACAGCTATGATCAGAATTTAAGAGGGTTTTCTTCCCTTTTCTCTGTGCTATGGGAGACTACAGATAATGATACATATAACAAGTAATTCACTACCGGCAGTAACACTTCTTTCTCTCTTATCTTTACTTTCTTCATCCTGTTTTCTCAAAACAAGCTAAATAAACATCAGATTGTATTCTTGCCATATTTTTAAACCAGAAATTTCACTCAAGCCAGGGTGCTAACATTCAGATACAACTCTTAAACAAAATATGTAAAAATCCTTATTAAAAAACTTGCAATCTTCCAGATCCTTACAGACAATTGGCCCATTCTATTTATTATTATTAAATTAACAAAATATAAGGTACAGCACTAAAACTGGAGTTTGTAGAGCTGCAAAGATGCTGTATTTGTGCTCTCTTGTACCTAACTGACTACACCATCATTCTAACAGGACACATACCAAGGAAAAAATGATGAAAAAATACTTGGTAAGAACTGAGAAATTTTTCTTCTTCTTCTACCTTTCTGCTGCCACTACAGCTGTTTTGCTGTTTTGCAGCACCAATTGCTCCTTTGCTTTTTCAAGGCCTGCTATTTACTAGATAGGATTTTTAGATCCATATTTATCTTGGAAAAATCTCACACATACTCTGGTTACACATATTCACAATTCTGCATTTCCAGGATGCTTTGTGTTTCCCAAATGTACACTGGGCTTCTGGCTCAAGATTGCTGGACCAAGAAAGAAAAAGGACTTGGCATGCTGACCTGGGTCCAGCTGGACTTCTTTAGAGAATCTGAAAGACTGTTCACATCTTACTGCAGATGTCCCCAGAGCCTTCTGGGGAGGCATGCTTCTTTAGCTGTAAATAAAATTCTGTTGTATTATGTGCTATTAGCACAGGAGCTTATCAGAAAAAGATAAGGAATGATCTCTAAGGCTTCAGAATTTCCCTTCCCATTGGATGCTTAGGCTGCCACAGTTAGGAGGAAGAAGCCAGATCACTTGTAATGACTAAGAAATACTCTGCTTAGGTAATGGAAAATCTGAGATGCTATTCACAAACGGAATGTAGTGAATGGCTTCTGCTCCAATTCACCTATTCCTGTTTTAGTTCAGAAGGGAGAAATTAGAAAAGCTACTGTTTTATTCACATACCTCATACTTAAACAGCAATAACACAATAGTTCTAATACTTAACATTAACTATGATAATGAAGAAAATAGTAATAATAATAATATTTGCAAAAGCCAAATATGCAAGAAATACTATGCTTGTTTCAAGATAAGGGTGATACTTGGAGGATCCATACCTTTAATTCTTTACCCTTAAATTTTAATGGTCTTAGGGTGCTTTCACAGATTCCTAGAATGTAGTAGTTCCGTAAGTTATTAGACCATAAAATAAGTTATTAGACCAAAAAGCCTTTTTAAAAAGCTTTAAGGGTACCTAGTTTGCAGTATGTTATGTAACCATTGGGATGGGATAGCATACAGGATACTAACACCTGTGAAAATCAGCACTACTCACTCTAATTTCCTCATTTCTGCCTAGCCACTACTAGAAACTGAAGCGATAGCAGCTTTGCATCATCTCTAACCACCAGATATGCTTTCTAGATAATTAGAATCAAAACAATATTGCTTTTAAGTGCTCTGATAGTCTGCCCAAAGATTTGAAATAACTTAAAACTGAAAATGTGAAATCTGCCAAGATGCTGCAAATGTTCTGTGCTTTTAGTCTAAGATGACAACTTTCAAAGGAGTCATGCTGCTCACAGCTATACCAGAAGTACAGTGGGATGCAGAGAGATTCAAGGAAGGGCAACAATTGTGAAAATACTACTAGACCTCATGATCTAAGAGAGTATTTAAGCTTCTAGTGCAAGAATTGAAGATTACTAAAAGCAATAACAGGAAGCTTTTCACAAAATTAGGCGATTACTTTTGGAGCTCAATCTGACCAGAGACTTTATGCATTTGCCAGAACAAATAATGATGCACATAGTAGAATTTATGGTGAGGATTAGCCACAGCACACCTGATCCATACTGAAGAGAAGCAGGATGAGATGACAGGCAATTATCTTCGATTCAAGCATTACCGCAGCTCACTCGAAGACATGATCCTGTATGTTTTCCCAGTCTGGAATACCTCCAGGTCCTCACCAACCTGAAGCAGAATCACTTTGACAGAGAGATGAGTTCTCTTACTCCCATGAGATTTTACTTCCAGTTTTTTTTCCCTGAAAATGTAGTAATCAGGATTTTAGATCTTTACTGCAGTTAAAACTAATATTCCTCTTACCTAGTTTGAATACCATAGTGCACAACTTTGAAACATGTTCAGTCGATAATTTATATTTCACTGAAACACTACTTTGTTAAGTATACAATTTAGACATGCTTTTGAGGATCATTACATTCTTTTCTCCATCACTGTTTTCAGCTTTTTTGAGATTTCCTACATCCATGAACCACAGTCTTTCAAATCCGCACAGCTTTCCCACACACAACCAGTGCTCTGAGCATATCTCTGTACAAATGTATGTACTCTTTCCCTCATCGCCCATCTTCCCATTCCCTTTGAAGACATTTAGCAAACAACCAAACTGAGTGTGTTTCACACTGGAATACTAACATGGTTTTATACAAGTGGAGGCAGGGATCTTGGAGTTCAGACAGGTTAGTATCCCTGTGAACTTACTTATTCTTTCAAAATGAATGATACTAAAGATTTTGTAAAGGAAAAAGAAAGGAAGGTGCAGCTGACAAGCTATTAGGTCAAGAGAAAGGTGAAAGGCTCGAAAGATTCATAAAAAAATAAAGAGGCTTCGCATGCTTCTAATGGTATTTCTTCTAGTGCACTAGGGAGGAAAAGAAGGCCACTGCAAGGTGATGTGAAGGGTGGGGAGAATTTCTGTTATAGGAAGAGGAAAAAAGGAAGTCAAATCCCACAAGGACACCTCAGAGAGCTGCAGAGCTGCTGTGTAAGAACAAAACAGAACATTGAGAAGAATTTTTAGTGAATGTTTGAGAAGTTTAAAAGCTGATAAGGGCGTATAGCATTCTACTAAGATTACAGGAACCGAACTAAAATACAATTTCTTATGCTACTCAAAATGAAAATATACAGAGGGAATTATAGGCTATCTGGTGGTCCAGGTGCTAGATCTTGCCATCTAGCATTCCTTCATCTTAGCCTCTTCCCTTTCCTGGACAGGCTGAAAAACACCCAAGTCTGGGCATTAAATTCTATCCTAGAGTCAGTGACCCTTTGTTGACCAGGAAAAGCTGCTGTTGCTGCCACCTAATAAGAGAAGACAAATCCATAGGCACATATTTCAGCAAAATATGATCCAACACAGAATCAGCAGTAATCATTGCAAATGCAGTTCAAAGGTTGGGTTCAAACAGCCATAGCTTCTAAAATGGTATCACTGTCAAAAAGAACTGAGATTATTACCTCCAAATACACTTTTTAACAACTCCGCAAGTGTCTATTGCTGAGTTATTCTGACAAGTGGTAGAACACATAGCAGTGTATATGAAGAAGGACAGACTAATTAAAATGGCTTTGTACTGTTCTGAAGTTGAATCGGGTTGAGTACTGGGAAGGGAATAAACGGCTACCAAAGAAAACTCAGGCTATGTAAGAACAAAGAAATATTAGTAATGCCTTCCATCACATTCTTCCTTTAGGTTGCAATATTCTGAAGCAAGAGACTTTTTGTCCTTTACCAGTGACCTGTATCCATTTGTCAGGTCAAAAAAAGATCCTCAGCAAAGCTTCTCAGTCAAAGCATTCTGAAGTCAATGGTAGCAATCAAATCTTCCCTGGTTAAATTCAAATAAAAATCCTTTTTTTTTCTTTAATTAAAAATTATTTGCTGGTTTAAATTATGTTCAATGCTACCACCCACAGGTGCCCTACCGAAACCTATTTGTCTATTCCTTCTAGATTGCTTAGCAGTTTATAGAATTTTGTTAGATTACATATGGATGACTTGTTCATGTTAGCAGTGGCTCAAATTTGTTTCTGCTTTTAGATGCATATATCTAACTGAGCTGTACTTGCAACATGTAGCTCTACTTCTCATAAAATTATAGGTGTGCCTCATCATGGATTTATTGCAGATAAAGGCCTACTCAATTTGCAAGTTAAAATCTAACACAGTTTTCCTTAACACTGTAAAATTTTGAAAACAAACAGATCATGGGAAGTACCAACTCATCTCATTTTAACTGACACATTCACACCTTTGCTGATAGCATCTTTAGGTTAGAGAGAGCTTTCTGCAAGGTTGGGTTAACAATGCACCAGAGCTTATGTTTACACATTGATAGCTGTATCCTGGTAACTGAAAAAGACAGTTTCTTGAGAAATTTAAGAATACAATTTAACATTGTACAATTTAGTTTCTTTCTCTTCTTGTGCCTAATGCTGCTTCTTATACCTAAAGAATGATCATTGGAAAAGTTTCTGGAGGTTCCACTGATGACCTATGGAATAAACCTAGCAGAAGTAATCTGAAAGAAGAAAGGTTGCTTTAACCAAGCTGTGAAAAAAAGTAATAAAAATCCAACTGGGTTCATCAGTAAGCAAGATGAGGCCTACACTGTAACTACCTAGATATTATTCAAATCTGTTTCAAATTCAGGGATATTTATAAACACATCTCTGCGAGAACAAAACTGAAGAGAACAGTCACTACATACCTGGTTTTTCATTGTGCTTCACTTCAAGCTAATTAGCTGTCCTCAGAAGCAAACTGAAAAATTGATCTAATTTTTTTTAATTTGCTGAGAAACACTTTAGCAAAATTATCCATGCACTTATTTTTGTATTTTCAAGTACAGAAACTATTCTTTCCTCTGCTCCAGCAAATTTTATTTTGTGGCTACATATAAGCAATAGCAACAATTATTTCCTGTGTAGCTTCTGACAAAGTACAGATCTCCAAAGACTGGAGATCTTTGGTTTGTACCCTCAGAATCCAAAGGATAGCCTTTCGTTCTTAGTGAAAATTACAGATTAAAGCTTAAAATTACAGATTAAAGCTCCTAAATTGTGAATGTTTACAAGCTCATATTAGAAGGAGCAAAAAGTACTCTGTCCCTACTTTGGATCACACAAATGACTTCAGAAAAGGATCTACTTACAAAAAAAAAGAAATAAACAGATTTTTTTTGTGTTTTTACCATGATGTCCTCACCAACAAAATCTTACCATCACCCCTGCATAACTCAACACACTGTTAGGGTTACTTTCTGTTACTTAAAATAAGATTAATGGGGTACTCCGTTTAGGTTTTTTTTTTTTTTTTTTTTTTTTTTTCTCATTAACAGTTTAGTCAACATTAATGTACCCTAACTCAGTGATTATAGGACCTCTATTATTTGCTTTTAGTGCTTTAGGCACTATCAGGATTTACTGCTCACATTTGGGAAAGAAAAAAAAACGAATCTCAAAGGTGCATTGGACAGTGTTTCCTCTGGAAATGTATACTTACAATTAAAATGAATTCCAGTGATTGAATATCAATGCTTTGCTTCCATTATCTGAGGACTCGTTTTGGAAAAGAACAACAGTAAAATATTTATTTGTAAGAATTAGAGAAATCACTTTTGGCCTTACTGAAATCTAAAATACTTATTAAAGGTCAGAGCAAGCTTTGGAACACCCAATTTCCCTTTAAAACTAAAAAACTGAGCAAAGCACATGCCTACAAGTCTAAATCAATTCTTAGTTGTGATACCAGAAAGCAAGTGGTTCTCTGAAAATAGCATGATACGAAGAAACTGTTAGCACCAATCCCTTGAACTAAATGTATATTTCCCACTTCTCCCTTTCTTGATTCACAGTATTTGTTAAAAAGATGAAAATTCCCCAAAACATCCTTACCAGTTTAACTTCTATGCAGTACATATCGGTTTAATAACTCACTGCTTTATCAAGTTATTTTTTAATATGAGGGTCTTATTCTATGAAATTCAGTGACATTCTCAAATACTTACAAAGTATGTTTCATGAGAAATAAATGAAAAACAGTATAATGCAATTTCAACTCAGTTATAGACGGTGTTCATTAACAGGCCAGTGGCTGGTTTTAACTCACTACATTTTTATGTGCTCTGGCTAAAAGGTCACAAAATGGTGATGATGGCTTTCCAAATAATTGGAACTGGCTACTTTCCATTTATGGTGGGATCAGTGGAAGCTACTTCATCTGCATCCTGCTAATCTGCTATAACTGAACAGAAAATTATTTAACCATGCTTTTGGAAGCAAGTGTATCCTGGGACCTCTCTCACTCATCTCAAGAATGGGTGGTCCATTCTTGCTTGTCAGAGACACAGTAAGACTCCAACACCATCTAGGGCATAGAGTAAGTATAAAATTAGACAAGTTCGGATCTTCTGTAGTTTAACACATGCAGAATCAAACAAGGCTTTGAAATTTCCCTGTCTCTCCTACTTCCAAAGTTGAATCCAGTCTGGCTGATAATAAAAATTCCTCTAGTTTATATTAATATCACAGTGGCCACACAAACTCTACTTTCACTTAGGTAGTGATAAGAGTAAACTGCTCCAAAGAAGTAAAATTAAGTAGGCAATTAAGTAATTTAACCATTTGTTTACTCTAACTGTACCCATTTCTTCTGTCTCAAATGGGATGTGCAACACAATTAACATTCAAAATTTTCAAGAAGCAAATTAATGTCTTCATTTCATAATTCTCATATTTTATTTAATTGCAGTGAGCCTGCATTAATTCAGACTTTTCACAACCAAATGCCATATTGTATCGACCAAAAAAAAGCAAGCAACCTAAACATAGACAACTACTACTGATTTCATCACATCTTTTGATAAATAAAACGTATTCTCTCCTGCATTAATTAAAAAAAAAAAAAGTAAAAAGAAAGCAATCTTTTAGCACTGTAGTAACTAGATCTATACGGAACTGCTGTACAACAAACAGTACTACCAGTACTCTCAGGTCTCAAATAGTCAAAAGGGGTCATTAAAAAAGGCTAGTTTATTGAAAAAATGCCACAACTAAGCTCAAAACTATTTGACCGTCATGAGAAAAAATTATAAATATCATTTAAAATTGTAATACTGAAATATGCACAAATCAGCCTGGCTGTCAGCTGTTAATGGTTTCATCCTCTTGGTTGACAGACTTGGGAAAGGAAACATTATATATTATTAATACGGCTGGCTAATTTCTAATTAGGAACCCATTAGCTGTTCTAACAACTGTATATTTTGATGGACTTGTAGCCAATATGGCAAAACAAAACACTTACGAGGTGACCTCCTGCATGAGATTCCTCCATTGTCATTTAATGGCATTCAGAATTGGATTAAAAATGGAAAAAAACACACTTCTGATTTTCTAGGTACATAGTGTTCTGTTACCTTCTACTGGGGGCTTTTCCACAGAGGACCGTTTTTGTATCTCTTCATTCACATAGATTTTTCTTAAGAATTTCCTAGCATAAAGTATTTCCAAGCAAACTGGAGTTTATACATCTAAGTCTATACATCTGAGTTACAAATTCAAAGTGTAGCCTAACCAATAAATAAATAAATAAATAAATAAATAAATAAAATGCTTTGAAAGGCACATGGTCTTAAATAAATCTTAATTGATTTGTTCATACAAATTCAATACAGGTGGTAGTTTCTTCTCAGGGACGACTAGTATGAAATTCCATTTTGTAGTAGAATTATGTAAATATGGGAAGGATTCAGACTTTCAGACAAGATACAGAATCACAGGGCTTGGAAGAGATCACCTAGTCTCACCTCCCTGTTAACTCTGTAACCTAGAGAATGTTACATAGAAAGGCATCCATGTGGGTTTCGAATATCTCTAGAGACGGAGACTCCATCACTTCTCTGGGCAAGTTGTTCCAGTGTTCTGTCACCCTCAAGAAAGTTTTGCTCATGTTCCTATGGAACGTATAGTGTTCCAGTTTGTGCCCACTTTCCCTTGTTCTGTCACTACACACCACTGAAAGGAGCCTGGCCCTATCGACTTGACTCCCACTCTTTAGATATTTATAAGCATCGATAACATCACCCCTCAGTCTTCTCTGGTCTGTCAGCCTTGCCTCATAGATGATCCAGACTCCTAATCATAACGATATATATACTATATACATACATATATACACATGTGTGTACATATACAAAAGACTGATCATTAATTTATGCCTCTCAAAGTAAAGTGTACACCAAATACACAAATGCAATATACTGGGAGCTATAATGACAAAGAATAACTACCTACAAAAAGTGATCTAGTGCTATTTAACTCAAATCTGATGATGTCCTCTGGAATAAAAGGGACTGAGAGGCAGCACAATATTCAGATAGGTCAAAGATGGCTTTTTGTGGATTATAATTGGATGCCAAGTGACTGAAAAAGGACATGTTTTAATTAAGAAGAAAATTTCTCATGAGATTTCACTTCTGAAATTAAGCAAGAAGCTCATGTATTCTCCTGTGCTGGCAAGTTGTACTCTGTGAACATGTACTCAAAGTAACAGAGGAATGTCTCTTATATTTTTGCGTTTTTTTGTTTGTTTGTTTTTTTGTTATACACAAATTCCATTTTCTCCCCCTTCTCTCTCAAAATACTACCAAGAACTAATATTTAGTTATTATTAAAAAGCTCATAATTACACCAATACGAAGAGAATCTGACTTTATCTGGTATTATATTAATAGAAATATTTAGTTCATTTTACCCACTACCCTGCAGTAAGGCTCTAAAGTAATGCATACTTTACAAGCACTGAAGATGGATAAACTCTTCTGGCCAGAAAATGAGTTATCCCTAAGATCTTCTTCCACCAAGTGAGACTCTGGGCGTCCCTGTTTCCAGAACTACAAAATGCTGGGTTTTATCACTGCTTCTTATAAAGATCCAGGGTCTCAATGAAAAGCAGAAAAGCGCTCACTTAAGATTAAGCTCAAAACCCCCATAAAAGTATACATTTTATGTTCATTTATCCCTCTCCAATACATTTAGATCTTCTTTGGGAATGGTAAGACAATGTTAAATACGTGAATAAAGAGGCATAACTGAAAACTGCAAGAGACAGAGTTGGATTATGATTCAAATTACTCTGTGTAGTATTGTCTTGCTTTCCAGAGGACAAGCTGACAAACTTCAGTCCCCAGGAACATTCTGGTACTGAGAACATGGTAACAAATGACAGGATAAATAACATCTTCTTTCCTTTAAAGATATTGAGTTCTATGGTAATCACTATTTTAACAGAATTTTATTATTATTATTATTATTTTTACCTTAAGCATATATACAGAGGAGTGGTATGACATCACATGCAAAAAGCCTTTCAGCTATATTTGCCAAATAATTGTCCATAAGAACAATATGCATTCGGACACTACTGAAGAATAGAAGCCTCAGAAAAAAGAATAAAAAGCCAGCCACCATTTAATTTTTGTCCTGAGCAATGTGGAGGAGTTGAGGTAAAACCAACAATAGAAGACGAAAAAAAGACTTTAAAGTTGAGAAGCTGAGTAGTATGAAGTTTGTTGCTGTAGAAAAATCAATTGCTGGAAAGCCAGCAGATTAATTAAAGGAAAATTAGTATCTTGTTGATACAGAATAGTGTTCTCGTTGGCAGCTCTTTACTCACCTAAAGATGATGAAGTTGGGGTAGATAATATGTATTTTGAAAATACTTTTCCCCTTTTACCTCACATTACCTAAACTCAAATCATTCACACTGATCTACAAATTTATATTGTTCTTTGAGTTTAAGGATGAGGGAGGTGCCATCTAGAAATCCACTGCTGCCACTTACAGACTAATTCCTTTCTTCCTCTGAAACTGAAGTAGCTGTATTGAGTTGCAACAATCCCATAAACAATCAGGGATATGTAGGACCTATTCAGTGCAAACTAGCAGTGTTGGAGAGCCCGCAGACTCTTTAATGTAAAGGTTAATGTAAAGGTGATATGCATCTTCATATGTGTGCATACACAGCTTTTTAACAGCATGACCTAAAAAAATAGTAACACAACATAACTTACAGTTCAGCACAGTTTCCAAATGTGTTTTTACTGTACCAGTTACCCAGAAAAAAGTAAGACGATAGCATCCTATATATTTTTCTAGTTTTACTTCACCTTAAAAGAAGTAGCTACAAGACACACCACAAAGGAATACAATATGTTGTTGCAACGCTCATTTATAAATATTATCCTTTGCCTCTTATTTATGAGGAAGTATTTCCCCACCTCTCAAATCATCATTACACATTTAAGGAAGGTTTACACACATTCTTGGCCTTAACAATAAATAATCTTCTGCTTTCTCTGGTGAATTATAGTAAGAAAAATGCATTTATGCTTTGAGGGTCACAAGCACACAAAGGAGGAAAATAGCTGAAGAAAACACTACCTTCATTTTGCCCAAATTACAGCTTGTTTACAAGTGAGGTTTGTGAAAAGTCTGGCTCAAGTGTTTTATTTCACTTACTGTATGATGCTGTAGAATTTATTATGTGGAAAAATCAAATTTAAGACGTTCTTATGCTACGATGAACAACGGCAGAGCTAGGTACACACCTACAATATGAGCTCAACCTTCAGTTTACCACTTGGGTTTCTCTCTGGTTCTCAATTGCCCCTTTGCATTTTTATACACATTTATATGTTTAAACTATATACATATGTATATGATTTTATATGTACATAAACCAACATATATAATATCAACAGAAGGATTGCTGACAACACTATTGCTAATGACCAGAAGGATAAAGTTAAAAAGCCAGAAGCAATGAAGACAATTCTGTGAACTGCTGAATGGAATAACAGGATTATGTCTGTTATCTATGCCTTTTCTTTTTCTTTCTTTTTTTTTTTTTTCTTTAAAGCTTTGCCTTTTCCACTTTTTTCCCTGTGCTTGATTTGTCTTCACTAACAATATTGGCTTAAAAGATCCCAGGCCAAAGTTACATTTAGGTAACTGAATGTAAAGTATCCTCTCATGCATCAGCATTTCAGTATTACCTCATATCTAAATAAAACCAGAATATCCTCCGCATTTTGGAGGAGGAGAACAGGATGACTCCTGAGCAGGTTAAGCAGGCCAGTGAAGTTCAGTTAAAACAAATAAATTCAGTGAGTACTCTGGAACTTTGTTGATTTTATCTTGAGCAAACAAGATCAGTAGAGAATTATAAAGACATTTTTTTCGTGTTTTATTAATTTATTTTTATATAATATGTCAGACTTTCAGATCATTCATTGTGTTTCCGATTCACAGTGATGACATTATCAACAAAATAGGTCCTATAATTTGCATCCGTTGCCAGGAGATTATATTCTAAAATAATTCATATGAAATCTTGAAAATAGATGTAAAAAAAACATCTGTTCCCATCTCTACATAGTGTGCTCCACATTTCTAATGTATTTGTATTGGGCACTGTATAGAAGAAAGTTTGTTAGAATTACTACCTTTGTTCATGAGAAAAACTGAGTTTCTATTAAAAATACTCAAACAAGTATGGTTTCAAAGCTAAGCCCATACAATACATTTCTGTAAGTCTTTTGGGAAGGAATCCTCTTTTGATACAGAATTTCTAGAACACTACCATCCTAATGGCTTCTCTAATGCTAGCATCTTCAAAGAGGTCAGTGCCTTATCAAACTAGCAGAATAATCTACTCAGCTCCTTAGGGATTAAGTAAAAAATTCATACAGTGTTATCTCCATTCCTCCCCTAAAAACAATTTTTTCCTCTTGCTAGAACACAAAGAACAGTTTTCGGACCTAAAAATTCATCTTTCAGGGGAAAAAAAAGTTTATAAAAATGTCTTTCACCTTTTTTTTTTTTTTTTTTAATAAAAAAGTGAGAAAACAGCAACAGATGTGGGTCAGACTGGTAGGAGAAAAAAAGCAAAATAGACCTTTCTGTACCTATTACTCTAAATTACAGCCTTATGACACAAGCTCTCAAGCACTAAGTGACAGTGATCATACTTCAAAGCATATGGGCTGTATTTTCCTGTACCTGTAGGTGTGCACGCTATACGCACAAAGGAAGGTACATGCTAACAGGAATACTCTCACAAGAACTACTTCCCTGTGATGGAGATGGCTTGTTGAGGATGGTAGTGCTTTTTTTTTTTTTACACAGCACAAAGGAAATTCTAATATTGGTCCATGGATATGAGCGAATGTATGCACTTGCAAAAAGCTGAGAATCCTTTTATGTAGGGTAAGGTACTCAGCTTATAAAATGTAATACCGTAGATTCAAAATTAATTCAGATACATAAAAGGAAGTTTTCCATGTTAAAATTCTATGTTCCTCATGCTTTTACCACAAAACAATATTCAACTAGTACATTACTATAAGGCAATACATTGATGCTGAACCTGATCTGTGGGAAGGAAAAGCTCCAGTGAAGCTCATGGTCACATAAATTACTGTTCTGTATGCTAAGTACAAGAACAAATCAGCTTCTTCATTACATCATCAAGATGTAAAGCAGTTGTGATAACTGAGTTACTGTCAAAACTCTGGGATGATCAACAGTAACTGCGAAGGGACCACAGAAAGAGAAAAGGAAGAAAAAAGTTTGGAATGAACATGCAGTCCCAAAGCACTTGGATGATTCTTCTCTCAGAATTTATGTGTAAATCATGATTTAGGATATGTACAATCTTTGTGCCAGTCCAGCACAATGGCTCAGGGACAACATAATTTACATACTGTTATTAGAAAAAATCCAGGCTAAGTAAACCATTACTGCATGTATATGCTAACAGGAATGCTTCCATCCCTATAAAATCTGAATGGTACGCTAATGAAAGAACATTTGAAGATATAATTTGCAAAAGTAGAAAGCACCAAGATTTCCAGATGAAAGGGAGGATACCTGGTGGACAAAAAGTCTCTCTCAAGAACAGAGAGTATTATAATTGCTTAAGATCTGTATGAACATCCTACCTAGAAGCGAAAGAAGCTGTCATCACATTACCTTCTAAGCCTATGTATGATATTCCACAGATCAGTACTTGCCTTTCAACAGCGCTAACTGCAACAATAGCCTTGAAATTTCTATGTTTATTACCCTTTTTCCCCTACATATCATTGATCTGCTGAGACTCAAAGCAGACTGTGTTGGCAGTTTCCCCGTTCGCAGATCAGCCTGAAACATACGTTCATTAACACAGTTTGAATGATGTAAAGTCTTTTACTTTATTTGTTGGGAAGAAGTCTGGAAACATGATTCTTCCAGTCCTTTCAAATTGCATTCCTCTTTCTCTATGCATAAGCTGGAGAAAGTCCTTCTCCGTATTGACGGAAAGAAGAGAAGCAACGCACAAAAGGGGAATATCAGTCTTCCTATTCTCTATGATTTTGGCTGTTCAGCTGCTATGGCTTAGATCTGGGATCAGTATAATTACAGCAGTTCCACACTTGCAATTTTGTCTAATGACAAAGAAGATGGCATTAATGCTATAAAATTACTGCTATCACGCAAGGTTGACTTCTGTACCTCTCTGGAGGAAGGAACTTCAATATACTTCTTTGTCTTAAGCCACAGCTCATCTTTGAAGTTCTTACACAGCATTGGTTCATAGCACATTGTGTACAGTCCAACCAATAATATTCAATGCCACTTCTTGATGAAGATTAGTATTTACACATGGCTTAGCAATTAGATTTGGTTGCAAACAGAACTGAGATAAAGAAGTACTCTACTAGGACACTAAATACATAAAATTCACTGGCTTTAATTCAGTCAACCTGTATCAACATATGCTAGCATATAGGATGCAAACAGGCACCAACAAATCACCTTAAATCCCATGTACTGTTTAAAGATTTACGATTAAGCAATCTACACTAGCTGCCTTGTACTGAATGACATTGAATCAAAAGCAGTCTCCAGTACTCAGTGTACAGTTTCCAAACAGAATGGAACAATATTTGGTCCAACATAAGGAGCCATCAACTTCAACAAAATGCAAGTCTCTGAAGTATACTGAGACTATTTTAAAATTTTCTTCATAAAAAGCTACAACCATTACCACATAAAAATTCCTTCCAAATTCTGAAAATCTGAGCAGAATTTTAAGAAAAATAAGAACTCACTGTTGCACATTAGTGTTCAAGTGCTCTGAATATCAAACATGCATCACTTTCTCAACAGTTCAAATGAGAACATTTGTAATTCTATACACTTCCAGACAACACAGACCCACCTTGTTTGATTGCCCTAGAACACATCAAAGATGACTGAACAAGAAAGATAAGTCTCTCTTTTTTGAGGTAAGATTTGTTCTATGTTCTACTGAGCAGGAAACTAAAATAATCTGAAAGGTTGTTTTCCTTTACATTTCAATCATGTTATCAACAACACCAAGCAAATAAATTGTGCTTTATCACCTATTTTATTGTCTCCTTATATACAAGCACCACTGTTATCTATTGGAAGCATTCTTTAGTCTCCGCAACATCATAACTCCATCAATATTTGATCTACAAGTATAATTATGACAAACTATTAGAAGGCTGATATACTAGACAGGCAGAGAGGGAACAAGAAAAAAAACAAAACCTGAAAAATGAGAAAATAGCAAAATACTTATGCTTCACTCCTACCAATTAAATGTTACTATATTTCGTTTACTGAAAGTAGAACTGTAACTTGTACATATATGCAGCAGCACTTAACATCAAATGGGATTTTATTAACACTTGACATTGAGGAAGAAATACCTTTGAACTTAACTTTAAGCAAGCTTCAATAAATACACACTCAGTGTATCTGAGCTGAACAATATTAACTGCCATAAATATAAAAAATAATAATAATTTCTCCAGTGTGAAAAATGTCAGGCAAGTGATTTTCTAAGCAGACAAAGAGATTAAGAAAATCTTTCCTACATCTGTATGACAAGAGCAAGAGGTATTTCTTCACGCATTTTCCCAAAATACTACGTGCCCAAACACAATAGTTTAGAGGAAGAAAAAATACAAGTGACTTCTTTTTAAGAGGCTACATCTATAATCCACTAAACACAATGAGAATTTCTCCGCTGAGATCAGAGAACTCTAAATCTAGCATAATACATGAGAACAAACCTCACGTACTTTTGGTTCTCTGCAAGAAGTGACCAAAAAAAAAGTCTTTCAATTATTAGAAGTGAATATGCCTACCCTTAGTTATTATCACACCAATAATACGTTCGTTCTTTTATTTTGGACAAAGTAGACTTCAATAGGATCAAACAAAAAAAGCAGTACAGTCACTTTTCTGAAATACTACTTAAGTGAACAAAAGTATCAGCTATCACAAATCTTTCATAACTACCACAGGCACTTGCTGATATTAATGACAGAGATGCAAATGTATCAAAAAACTGGAATCTGATCTCAGGCAGGGAGTCAGTCAAAGAAAGCTTGGATGAGGGCCTCCAAAAACGTAAAAGGAATCTGCAGTAAAATAAAGTATTTTCATTTCTTTCTGGGCTTCCACACAATATTGTTCTTTTTTTAACTCTATTGAATTCTAATACACAGTTTTTTCACAAGTGCATGCATCCTTTCTACTGTCCATTGCTGTGAGCTTTGTTCTATATAGCCATGATGCCTGAATGCTGAAAAGAAATTCTTCCTGACAAAAGTGAATCAGATGCTACGCACAGAAAATTCTTGACATGAAAGTGTAGGATTACACTTCTACTGAGAGTTGTTTTGTTATGATGCTAGGTTTTTGTTTATTGCCCGCCATATGCTTTTTATAGTTTAATTTTCAGCTTTGTATTGAGGTACAAATAACATTAAATATAGATGATTGCACTTATTGAAAGTACAATTCTCTAAACAGCTAGTTTAAACAGCTTATTTCAGTTTGGCATTTTCTACACTGTGATGTTTTGCAGAGAAAGGCTTTAGGGTCCAAATTAGTCTAAGAGAAATTGATCTATAGGCAACAGCAAATATGATGGCTTGGAAAACATTTCCATAATTCATCTTTTAAAGATAAAATATTTGTCCAGGAAGCTTCTTGTAACAATAATTAATGCTGCTCACGTGCTCTGAATTTAAAAAACATGAATGTAGATGTAGGTAAGTTGTTTCAAACAATATCTAATGTTGCATCTTTAGTGTTCTATGGTATCGGAGTTCTGTTATGAAGAGTAACAGCTGAATAAGAACAAGTCATGAACAGTGCAGCCAGCTGGGAAGAGGAGACGAAAGCCTTGTCAGAAATAACTGTTCTGTTTTGTTTTTTTTTTAAACCTTGTGGTTTAACTGGTGAGCAGCTAAACACCACACAACCTTTTGCTGTATACGTTTATATATGTGCACAAAACAAGGGCACAAAGCAATTTATCACCACCCAACAAATGTCCAGCCAATCCCTGAGCACTGTCTGCTCCCCTCAGTTGTTTTGGTTTTTTTTTCTACATGATGCCATGTGGCATGGAATATCCCTCTGGCCAGTTTAGGTCAGCTGTTCTGCTTCTGTCCCCTTTGCCCTCGCTGGCAGAAGAGTACAAGAAGCTGAGAAACTGAAGTGTCCTTGGCTCCATACAGCACTGCTCAACAACAACTAAAATATCAGTGTGTTATCAACATGGTTTTTCAACTTGAGCCAGAACACAGCATTGTACCACACACAATAAAGAAAATCATCTCTCTCCTAGCTGAAAGCAGGACAAAGCTTCACCTTCCAAAGACACCTGTCCTCAGCACCTGCTTAGAATAACCAATGCATAATTGTTGCTATGTATTACATACAAGTGCACGAACAGCTACAAGTATATATATAGCTCATTCATGTGCAAAACATTAATAATACTCCTAGATTGTGCACATTTTTATTTTTGCTATATTTAACATTAATAAAAGTGTGCTTGTACAAACAATACCAATTTCCTCTATTTTTAAGGGTTTTGTTTGTTTTTGTTTTTATACACAGGAAAATTATTAAGAAGCCACTTCTTGATTGTCTCTTTGTTTTATAACTCTAAATGATTCACGTTCCATCTGAAAGACATGTGCTATCGAACTGCATCCCATTTTGCAGTATGCTTTGGCAATATTCCCCACGTAAATTCTTGCTTACACAGATCAGCAAGAGTAAGAATGGCTTGCCTTGAAGGCAATTCCAATTTTCTAGCTTGTTTCAGTATTCATATACTGTATATTCAGTATATACAGAATGGATTCACTTTCCACAAGGGCAGAACATACTGCAATTATAACTATTATGTAACTTTACTGTTCTCTAACCTCTTCAACAAGATGAGGAGTAGCCTATACTGCACCAACTCTTCAGCATCGGCTTAGTTTCTAATTTTAGCTGCCTATCCCAGTTAATTACTCCACAGCAGAATGTTGCCACCTGTTACCAGATGTCAAGAGCCCAAATATGACTCTCAAATACCTTCTTGAGTTCTTGAACTCTGAAATTTTGTGGTGTCCCCTTTATCTTGAAAATAAGAATCACGGAATGACTTACAGCACTGTTTTTTGCTTGAGCAAAAATGTGTTAAAAGCTTAAGTTGTTTGAAGACAAAACCCCTACTTGATTTTGGAATAACTTATTTACTGTGAACATTTCTGCTCTCATCAGCGAGCATGTCAGAAAACAACACCAAAACATAGAAAATATTTCATCCAAGAGATGGAAATGTCTTGGGGCAGCTCAAGACTGCAGAATAAATCTTCCAACAAACTAAGGACCTCCATAAATCTTAGCAGATTTCACTTAGATGTTTGGGAAACATCTGTTGATACTGCCACAAGCAGCAAGTATGGGATTGTGTACACATACGTGCTTCTTGTGAATGAGATTGTGTATATTTGTATTTCCAAAAGCATATCCCATATGAAACAACAAATCAAAACAAATTAATGTGCCTGAACATGCTTCTCTGCTAAAGAAGGAATTCTATGATAGCTGTTAATTATTTTGCTTAACATACCAATAGCAAGAGAGGGACTACACTAAGAATGGGAAGGCTGATAGTGACCTCAACACTGTCCTCTCAAAACAAACAGGGGATCAACCCTGCAGAGGCAGCTGAACCATGTGCTGTGCTACTGCTACCTGTGGTAGAACAACTCTTGCCTAAGTAGAAGATATCGGGCAACGGAACTGAGTCTGCAGCATTTCTCTTAAACACAGTTCTTACTGTGCCACTTGGAATATAAAGTCTAGCTACAATACAATACTCCAGATGATGCCCCACAGGGGCAGAGCAGAAAGGGACAATCACCTCATCTTCCAAGCAGATTACAAAACCTCAAACAAAGCACTAATTTCAAAATGCCTGCTAGCTTGAATGATGTGAAATCCTGGGTTACATTATTTAGAGTACTTACTTACAACAGTGTTTTGTTTTGTTTTGTTTTTCTTCAGTAACTGAGATCCACAAAACTGCTACTGTCAGAATGATCATTAGTAACTCCCTCCTCAATTAGAACACTGGGCTTTTCAGCTGTTTGGAGTAGCCACGGTTCTGGCAGTGAACGATGACCAGGGCAGATGTTTAATGCATCTGTCTTTATGAAGAGCCAAGACAGTCAGATTATAACTTTTAAGAATGATGCCAAATAACTTATTTATACATTTCCCACATACTTCTATCACTTTTATTTATGGTGGGGTAGCTTTTCAATTTTCTGAAACACATTGCAGAAAAAAGAACACCAAAGGTGGATTGAAAGAAGCAGAGTAATACCAAAGAGATAAAGTGAAATAAAACAACAGCTTTAACACTTCCAGAGAACAAAGAACTGAAGCACTGACTAGATGGGTTACCCAGAGATATCACTGTCCAAGTTAATTACACTTCTGCATCAGCTTTGCAGCAGGATAATAAAGTCCTGGTTATGTTTATGCATCACAACTCCAAGACTTGAAACAAGTAAAAAGATGAAGGAAATCACAAGCTCTGACATTTTTTTTCTTGCCACTAATGCAAGAGAAAAAGAGATGCTTATATGGTGTGACTGACATATGACTTAGACTTTAAGGGAGCATAAGAATTTATGCTTGTTTATAGCAAAACAGAAGAATAAGGAACTGTTTTCTGAAAGCAGAGGTAGAACTCTCCTTATCAAACTTGGTTTTCCAGATAATTAAACATTTATTTATATTTTAGGATTGTGGAAAAGGGAAAAAAAAAAGACTTAAAATACTTCAAGAAATTAAGACAGAAGATATGTAATTACTGAGAGCTAAAATTTAAGAAAAACAGTATTACCCCACACATATGGAGGACACAAGTTGTTCAGAAGCAATCAGTATCTGAATCAGCTGTTGCACTCCTTTTCTTCATACCTTTGTTCAGAGCACAAAGGTATGGGATCCTGCTTCTTGACACTTCTGTGAAAATCAAGAAACTGATTCTTATGATAAGAAAAGGTCCCATTACAATTCACCAATCCAAATTCAATTTCAGTCATACATTACCATTTGTCTTTCCAGAAAGATCTCATTTTGCACATCCACTTCTGTCCTAATGACCGTATTGTAGCAGGTCTGCTTTCAAACAGCTGCTGAAGTTCACTGCAGAATTACCTCTGTTGATTAGGACATGAGCACAAATGAATTAAGAATAGAAGAGCTGATATAAAGTTGGAGACCGTAAGCTTATTAACTGTTATTACAAGCAGAGATATTACACTGAAAAGGCAAGTACATAAGAGCTATGCCCATGTGTGCACATGCTCTCTCTGTCAGGACAGGAAGGTAGATTAAAGCGCAGCAGAGTTTATGTTCCTGCTCTGAGAAAGGTCCAAACTCTGCCATACACTGTTCCAACACAGAAGGAATGGCAGCTTCGAAGATTCCAAGGATATGTTGTGTATTCAAATATTACAGAATTTATGAGAATATTACTAATTGTTCCCTGCCACTTGGACGTGTCATTAAAAAATAAATGTATATAACCCATTCTCTGTTCTTCAAATACAAACAGTGGGCTGTGTTTCCACCAGAAAGCAGGCTTTTCTGCAGCAAGCCACCACTGCTGTGGTATCAGTTATTTATATTTGCATGTCAAACAGTTACTGGCTCTTTGCCTAAAGCGTTGGTGTTCAAACATTTGGTCCAAACACCGCGTCTGCCAGCTAAGAACGGCGCTGAATCCGTCAGAAAGCGTTAGATAAGTGTCACCCCTGACAGCATGCATGTGTATAACTTGCAATAAGTGCAAGTTATTGACCACAGTGCATTCCATACCAGGGTTGCATACACTTCCTACACAAACATAGTGATTGCAGCTGGAGAGCCATTCCTGTTTTCTGACTGAGGCTGTTGTACTATTCTCACCACTTACAGAATTAAGTCAGCTTCATGCATGCAATAGAAGTGGGCCAAGCCAGCCTCTACAGTAAAACAAAAAACACACGGAACCACAGACTAAATAAATAGGGGACAAATACACACTCCTATCCTTGTGACTCAAAATCTTATGCAACCACTAGGCTATTAAATACAATAAGCAAGCTCTCAACCACTTTACCGTTAAGCTGCTACCATGCTCACAACCTGCTACCACAAAATAAGCTCTTCCCCCATTGACATGCAAAGTGAGCAGCTTGGGCAATCAAGTCCTACAATCAATACAATGAGCCACCAGAGCTCTCACCAGTCACTACTTCGCATCTCTTCAGCTGCACAACGCCAGATGTGCTCGGCTCCACTTGACCTGTGATTGCAATGGTAACTCAGAGGCAGAGGCTCCCAGTAGGGGCTGTTCTAGGAAGTCAGTTCTCTCTTCCACCGATACTCCCATCCCACTCCCTTTGAACTCAGTAGGAGGTGGTTTCAAAGAAAAGAGGAGCAAGCCCAAAGGTACCGACACTACAGGCAGTATCAGGCAAAAACTATTCCACTGGGATTCCACTGCTATTAAGGAAAACTTATTTTTAGTGCACAAAAAAGTATTCTTTACAAAGCAAGCAGAATGAACTGCAATAATCGAAAACAGCATGAGCGTTCACTGTTAATTTTGGAGAAGGGATCTTGAAAACCAAACAGTTAACCATCAGAAGCAAAGATAAAGAACTTAGCAGCAATTTATATAAATACCAACTGAATGTAATATGAATTTAACTGAACGGCAGATGGAAAGGAAAAGTTGTCTTCTGACAAACCGCTTACCGTAAATGAAGTCAGCAGGACATCTACCGAGTGACACTGTACTTAGATAATAAATACATCTCCCCTGGCAAACTGGGGATGTGAAAATGCAACACTGGTTTTGAGAGTTTAAAACATGTATGCAATATGCAGTCATTATTTGTTCTGTTCTCTGTATTACTAGGAATTTGAATTTTTAACACTTCGTCCCTCAACCTGAAACAAAAACGAACTACATTGTGCTCCTTTTGGGATGCTGAGCTTTTCAGTCAACAAAAGCAAGTGACTGTCCATATAAAGATAGAAAACTTAACTTTGTTTAGAGGTTTCTAAAACATAATTTCTACTTTAGATACAATCACTATTACTGTTAACTGCATCAAAAGAAGTCATTTATGACAAAACAATGCCCATATATGTTTTACCCTAATCTTCAACATAAATGTGCTTAAGCATAGGAATTAACTTGCTGAACTGTACTTAATTACATCCACTGGAGGAAAAGAGCAACTCAGGGCCTGCTCTCCAGATCCAGCTGGCACTCTGCCAGCAGCAGTGCTACAAAGCTCACTGGGTCCAAGGTCAGGCAGGGTGGCCCAGCCACACCAGTGGCTCAGTTGAGAAGGAGAGATAACTCTGTGAGCCGTCAGCCACAGAACAGACTGCTCTGTCAAGGGGATAAGAACACAAGTTCTCTTTCAGACCCAGATATGACAGACAAAAAGCCATTGCTGAGTTTATTGTGACTGTTCCTGCTTTCTCCTTGCAAAGCTAGTTTTGTCAGTGACATTCTTACCTTCTTTCAGTCAGAATGAGCAGGAACGTTTTAGACAATTTCTGTAGTGAATTTCTTTGACTCCAGCTTTCTGACTGAAATGGGTCAGAGAGCTTTCAAAAGAGCAATTGTGCTGGTAGGGGAGAAGACCCTACAGGGCGAGCAGCAGGGAGCAGGCATCGCTTACAGATGATAATTGCTTCCATAGGCAAAACAAGATGCAGAAGAGGACATCTGTCGCTAGCCTGTGACAGCGTATGAGCTCCGAGTGAAGCACACACATAGCTGACTGAAGGCTGCAACTGCCATGGTCCCTTATTGCGGCCAACACAGCCACACGGGCATGTGATACACAGCATCCCTTTCTGTCTCATATCCACCTAAAACTCAGTTTATTATTCACTGAGTCTGCCAGTGTGGATATCAGACTGCAGCAACCCCACGACAAAGAACTGTTGAATATCTTACTGGTCTCTTTGCCCATACTTTAATGATTTTATTTTCCATATAATTTTGCAGTGGTTTTCTGAGAATTGTACAGAAGACC